>JAUESF010000080.1:8760419-8771731 GCA_032274765.1 Malacoctenus tetranemus
TTTTTGTTTTGGGATCAAACTGGAGAGTGAGACGATTGAAGAGTGTTTTTTCATAGTGTGAAAGCAAAGTTTATGTTCTGTTCTATTCAACTTGTTGCTGTTGCTCATATTTGTGCTTTTATAGAGGCACAAACTGCTTTCTCCTCTGCACACTGCATGTACAGACAGGTAGACCTGCATTAATATAGGGCATTTTACTAATGCTCCACTGGAGAAGAGGAAAAAATAAAACAGCTGCAGGAAAAACGACGCTCCGCAGCTCGCTGCTGAACAGGAGAGTCAAGGTGAAGGTACCGGTCGTCTCACCGCACTGATTAGGATTCATTTTGACACAGTTCTACTAAAAAAGTGTCCCGTTCCTCAAAAACACAGAGTGAAAACTGCCTAATTTCACATGACATGTTCAGTCAACGCTGCTGCGCTAACTGGGGATGCTTAAATAAACATTTACTTTGAGAAACAAAAAGATTAAATGTGTGAGCAAAACATTTTATGAATGACTGTGCACATTTTTCAGTGGCAGGAACGATAAAATGACTGAAACACATGCTTCAGATTAAATGACATTCACCCACACACACACACAAATCTGATATGTGCTCTGTTGAGTACCTGCAGAACAGAGAGGCACGAGGCCTGATAGAGGAAGTATAGGTGCTCTGCGTTGAGTGGAGGAGACAGGATGGGAGTGCTTGGATCACTGGCCCAAGACTAAGAGTAATGCAGGAGGAAGCAGCATGCAAATGGGAAAAGTGGAAGAAACAAAGGCGACAGTGACGGTAGTGAGAGTTGTGAGTCCATGGGGAAAAAGAAAAGAAAGCACATGAATGAAGACATTTTTACAAGTATGATGTAAGTATAATCAAGCTAAACAAAGAATTAGTGCGTTAGACACATATGTCAACAGAGGCTGCTCACAAAACGTCAGGGATGTCAGGCTTCTGGATGAAACCGTCATGCAAATATAAAATGCACTAGAACCTTTACAGTGGAACCTAATGTGACCTTCTATTAATGTAGGTCTGCACACATCCAACTGATTTAGTTTTGGTACTTTCTGTGCACAAACACAGGTGGTTTGATGCATGAATTCACCAATAAACTTCCATCTAGAGTTGGTGTGGAAACAGTCCTCCTCATCACGCTCGTCACATTTTGACACGTTCACATTCTGGTCCCAACGAGATCACATGGGATCAGCTGAGCTGCTGTGGAGGGGCTCGTCACTCTGTGCCCCACAGCATCGACGGCCTGAGGGCCGCCATGTCTCAGCAGCCACGTTGACTTGTGAACAGCCTGAGACGACAGCGCCAAGCTGTCATTTTTTAACAAGTTTTTGAGACACTGAGTTTTTCACATTTTCCATACATTTGACCTGGAAGCCAAACATCCCTGACTTTCTGTGTGTATGCTGAGAAGCAAGACTGGATGATCTGCATGTGTGAGTGTGAGCAGGAGAGGTGTGTGCGTCACCTGTAGCTGCTGCGTTCCTGTCTGCGCCTGCGGCAAGGCAGCGCTCTGGAGAACACTGCTGCTCTCTGGCTGTTGCTGGGGGAGAGACGGCTGGGGAGCTGGAGGCATCATGCCTTGCTGGGTGGGAATCTATGTGAGCAGCAGGGAGAAAGGCGGAGGGACAGAAACCACAATAAAACGTAATAAGTTAATATTACACACGTTACACTCGTACAGGCACTGAGAAAACTTCCTGAAAATCTTGTTTCACTTCAAACTCAATTATCCCGGTTTACTTTGGTTCATTTCCAACTTTCACTTACCTGTGCAAAGATAGTCTAAATAGCAGTGCAGAGTGCCGCAGCATGTATTGGGTCATATTTGATGTGAGAGGAAATCCTGGTTTTTTTGGGAACATGAAGACTGTGTTTGATCTACTGTGCATTACCGACAGTCTCTGTGGATACAGTAAACCCCCCTTTGGAAACTTCCTTCAACCTGCTCTGAGAATCAGTGAAGGCATTTTCTCCACTCGGAAAGACAGTGGGTGTACTTGTTTGTTGTAATGGGAGAACGGGACATTTTATCTACCTGAGGGGGGAGCGATGGTTGGTAGTAAACTCCGTACTACGAGAAACAAACATAACACAGGGTAAGAGGAGGACACTTGGGAAGGAAACACAACCTGATCAGAAGGAGGAACGGACTGGAAGAGGTGGGACTCTCCATGCTGTTCTCAATGCAGCTGCCTGAGCCAATGACGACAGGCACTAAAGGTTAACCTGACGACATCCCAAAAAATGACGTTTCTGTTGATTTGGAGCTGATGAAATTCACCTCTGCTGCCATTATGCACGGGGCGTGTTCACGGTAACCTCAAATTACCTGGCTAAAGCTGGAAAACAAAGCGCTTCGGTTGGTGTGTGACGTGAAGTACAAGTAATACCTGTGAAGGTGCTACTGGAAGAGGTTGGCTCGAGGGTGCAACAGGAACCACGTCCGGTTGGACTCCTGGCATCTGGGGTTGAACCTGATGAACAACACAAGCACAATTAAACTACAACCGGAGCAGAGACACAGCAGCAGCAGCAGCAGGGCAGAGCTCTTTAAATGCTTGAGTAAATAAAAGACAATATTAAAAAAAAACAACATAAAATCAACGATTATTTGAATTATTAATTTTACATGAAAACATTGGATGGAATAATCACTTCAGCAGAGAACCGAGGTTTATTTTCTCACCAGTGACACGTGCTGCTGCTGCATTTGATCACTCTGTGTCTGGGGGATCGACGGCTGGTGCTGCAGGTGCTGACTAGCTGGAGAGGTGTAGGCCACACCGGGCTGAGTCTGAGACGGCTGAGCGTCAGGCAGGACGGAGGAACCATGCAACCTGTCCGCCACGTCCCAACCTGCACCGAGAGAGACAAATCTTTAGCTCCACTGGAGATGCAGACCGCTGTTTTGTTGTGCTGAGGGTGATCAGTGGACTCATTGGTTTACCTCCTCCAGTGTGCTGAAGCTGTTGGTCCGCTTCAGGCTCCTCGGACTCCGGCTGGATCGGGACTGCAACTTGGACTGAGACTACTCCAGGGACCTGAACGGGCCCCGCCACGGGGACTGAAACTTGAACTGGGGCAGGAACTGGGGCTGGGACTTGGACTGGGATTTGCCCACTCGACTGAGGAATATATGAGCTCCCCTGCGTTCCGGCGTTCATTTGGGTGGACTGAGGGGGATTGTAGTTCTGAAGGGTCTGCTGAGAAGCTGGTTGAGCAGGGATTTGGGTGCTGTGCTGCGGTGGTTGTGAAGGGACGTAAGAAGTGGCTTGTGGCACCGGCTGTGGCGGAGGCACCTCCACACTCGACTGTTGCCCTGGCTGCTGTGAGGAAGTTCCCTGCGTCTGCTGTTCCTCTTCCAGCTTCCTCTTTTCCTGATCTTCTCGGACCTTCAGGAGAGAAAGTGAATAAAATACGTTGAATACTATCGCCTAACAATACTTTAATAGCAGCTTGTAACAACCATGAATTCATTAAAATGCCCCAAGATAGGGAGGAACACAAAGAGCTGCAGGTGGACAATAAAGAGCGTGGCTTCACCTGCTGTCGCTGGGCCCTCTTTCGACTGATTAGAGACACTCTGTCCTTTATGGCCTTTGCAATCGTTTTGTGATCGCCTTCACACACATAACCAGACTCGACCTACAGGAAAAGAGACGTGACAAATCAATTCAGCTGCAAACGATTCAGAGAGTGTTGAACTGACTCTTTTCTTTGTCAAAGTTCACGTTACCATCTCCTGTGCCACATCCTCTGAGACGTCTTTGTTGAGGTCAAAAGAAAACTCTATTGCTTCGTTGTCTTTGTACTTCCCCTTCAGTTTTTTAACATCTTCGATTCGCAGCCACAGTTTAATAGCTTCCATCTCTCCATCATCTTCTTCGGCCAACTCCACACGCACGCCTGTATCCTCCTGGAAGAAGGCGTGGTTCAACAGGTCCTTGATCGAGTACCTAAACAAACGAGAACAAGCAGCGAGCATAAAAAGACAGAACGCAGATGTTTGTCTCTCCAGACAGACGACTCTAAACTTGCTCTTTAGTCAGGGAACCTTTCATCCTTGTTCTGGCGAATGCATCCCTCGATGATCTCCTTCACTTCAGGAATGGCCACCTTGTCGAAGCTTCCCGGTTTCACCCCCTAAAGGAAACACAGAACTCAGAATGAGACGCACGCTTCACAACTGACCTTTCAGTCCTTCGGATGCTACTCTATACTTTGTTGCATTTCTGAGGTGGGACCTTTGCATCAAGACCCTGAAAGGTACTGACAAATTCCAGACTACCTTGAAGTATTTTCTTCTAGGAGGCGAGTTACTTTCAAAGAAAGGGATTATGGGAGGAATATCAAGAGCGGCTTCGTTATAAAGCTTCTAATCAAATAGCTTGATAAGCTGTTAGCATCAACATGTTTCCTCCTGAACTCTGCAATAAAAACAATGATAAATCATACATGCAAGAATGCATTTCTGACATGTTGCTTGCATAAAAAGACAATTCTTTGTTTAAATGTAAGAATAAAAGGCCATAGAAAATCTGCTAGCGAGGTCAGCCTCCATTGGTAAATGGAATCAGCTTTGCCTGCTTGCCTGAGCCAAAAAGAAAGTGAACAGCATTTCACTGCTAAAATCTTCACATACTTCACTTTTTACAGTGAAGGTCAAACATCTCGTTGAAGCTGTTCCAACCACAACACATTTTCGGACGGGGGAGGGCCGCTTTAAAGTTTGCAGAATGTCAAGTGGAGAGAAAAAGCAGTGCATTGGAGAGTGAAGGAGACTGATGAGAGGTGATGAACTGAGCTCAGAGCAAAAGAAAAGTGTCTGGTCTTTCAGAGAAATGGAGAGCTGGCTGACAACTCAACAGCTGAGGTAAGTGACAGAGGAGGAGTAACAGCTGAGCGTCCAAAGTAATTCTAGAGTAAAACTACAGCTTGAGACACCACTTCAATGTGGGCTCAGAAAGCACTTTGTATTTCCATTGAGTTAAATAGAACCTGCCTTAAGAGCCTGTGGTGGCTCATAAACAGTTGAAAAACACTTACAGTAGGCAAAAAGGCTCTCAGATAAGTCACGTGGCAAACACTGCAGTATTTGCATTCTGCAGTTAATGAACAACTCGAGCTATTGGTAAAGATTTGAAGTTAAGTTTTGAAGATAACACCTGTGGAACAGGTTCGACCTCTTTATCTGCGATACTCCTGTTACTGCAAGCCAATGAATCACACAGGCGACGGTGCATTTCGCAAGCACACCAGCAACAACTGTATGAATAAGACTAGAAATATTCTGTTGCTCTCTGGCAGCAATATATGACCGAACAATTTGTCATCGTGAAACCTGCAGGACCATTCTCGTTCAACCTCCTATCAGTTATCCACACCTTAGGTTGACACATTTAAACCACGTACACTCTGACGAATCTGAGCAAAAGAAAAGATGGTGATGAAAACAGAGGGGCATGCTGACGTCGTGTGCTTTTGTTTAGGTTTGTTGTTTAACATCTACAAAGTTAGTTGGGTGAACAAGAAAATGATCTGGGACACATAGGAACACAGCAGCACAGGATGAAAATGTCATACAAGCTAACAAAGTGTCAGCAGGAACAGAAAATGACTCCAGAACTGGACACTAGCCTTCGTGGCACATGGGAAGAGGTGAAGGCAGGGCAGAGGGGGTTCTTGAAGGGTTGAAAAAGAAGACTTACGCTGGTAACTCTGCGGTAGATCTGTGCAGCATTCTGGCACTCTGAGTAAGGGTACTCTGAGGTGGCCATCTCCAGCATGCACATTCCAAAGGCATACACATCCACTGACTCGTCGTACTTCTCCTCATACATCTCAGGCGCCATGAACTCAGGGGTACCTTAAATCAAAACAACTATTCAGAACTCTCGAACTCCCTTACTGATCGAGTGGGCTTCTCACAACCCACAGCCCCTCAGCTCCTCCAACCCGTGAGGGGTTGAGGAAGAGGAGGATGAGAAGAGTGACCAGCCGCTGACACCTCCTGGAGCAGTACCTGTGAGATAAAAGTTGGAAGAGAGAGAAAAAGAAAAGGGGGAAGAAAAGCAAAAAAGAGAAAAAACAAAAAAGGAGGGAGAAGTTGGACTCAGTTACACTGCAGAGAAGAAGGCACGTGTTTGTCTGTGTAAGACCTTCACATGTTGGGATATAACAGCATGACCGAGGCAGCTAATGTGCAGAACACACCGACCAGCCGAAATGAATAGAATTTGAAGTAATCCAGAATTACAACGGGGTACTCCATGATACTGCTTAAGCCAAAATCGGTTCCAAGTATCGTAGCCAATTAAACTCTGTAAGAAGAGTTGACTAGCTATGGAAATAACTTGTCAAGACCTTACCTTGGACAACTGTAACCGTGTTTTTATAACACACCTACCTTTCGAAGCCTGACTTACCATCTCCTCTTGACCTAAGAAGAAAAGTTTTATGGCTAAGTCTGAGATAAGCAGGTCCCATAGCTAGTAAAACAGCTTAAAAGTGTGTTTCTGCACATCAGCCTTGTATCTTTTTTTACCCTTTAATCTCAGGTCTTACACAGAAAAACTCATCTGGTTATTTGAATGTGATTGTTTCTGAATATTGGTGTATAACAGCACACTCAGACTTACCAGGCCCATTAAAGATCATACTTACTCAATGACCAGCAGTACCCTATTCATTCCAAACAGCAGAATGGGGCACAGCTGAGGCTAGAGCCTACATTTTCAAAACATACCCGAGATTGTGAAAGAAAAAAATAGGAAAAAAAAGAAAAAAGAGAAAGAAAATAAAAAGCTGACAGAGAGAGACTGGAGAGAGCTCCCTGGACACAAAGATGGAGCAGAAAGATTCTGCAGCCCTGCAATATTTTAAAAGACAGTAAGAGACAAACACTAGAAAAAAAACCTGTTGAGGTAAACCCATAGAAAGACATGTTAAACATTATTGGAGGACTTGGTAAACAGACCACATATTTCCAAACCACAGAACAAAGACCAGTCTAAGACAGAACCAAGGCCATACCTTCAGCCATGGCTAGGTTAGCCTGCAAGAAGGCATGAAAACTATTATCTTGATTTTAATAATTACGAGTGGAACAACATTAGGCGCTACTTACATTCAGTAGGTGCCTGGAAAACAAAAACCATCTCTCTTTTTAGAGACACATTGAACAGAAATACTACGTACGAGGACGGAACTCGATAAAAGGTACTGAGTGGGTGCAAGGAGAGAAATCCTTGTGGCTATCTTCCTTAACATTACCCCTTTATTTGGCCTCCATTTGAGCTGTGGTTTGAGAGACAGCTGAAACTCTGTGGTCTGTTTTTGTACCACATTGCAAGAGAAGCATGACAAACACAAGTCGCTCTTAAACACCATAACTTGCCAAACAAACATGAGATCACGCCCTCAGAGGAAGCACTGCCCCAGTGTAGGACAGAGTTGGGAAGTAAAAATGACTTTGGATTCTTACCGATAACACTCTTGGCAAAGGACGCACGCTTGAGTGTGGCCAATCCAAGGTCTCCAATCTTGACGGATCCCGTTGGGCCCGTGATGAAGATGTTGTCACATTTAAGGTCTCTGTGGATGATTGGAGGTGCTCGAGTGTGAAGAAAATGTAGTCCTTTCAAGATTTGTCGACACCAGCTCCGCAGGACTTTGATTTTCATCACTTTGAACCGCTTCAGGTAGCTGTGAGAGAACAGGATTTTCACACACAATCTGTTAAAACAGGGAACTGGTATCGTTTACAAATTAAAAAGAAGAAAGAAAATACTTGTGCTTTCTCTGAAACAACTATTTTGAAAAACAAAAATTCAAATCATATTTCATTATTTTTTGAAAGACTGTTTTTCATACTTAATTTAACAATTCCTTGTGAACATCAAACAGTACCGTTCTTGCCCCAGTGGTGTCACTTAATAAACTATAGGAGTTAGTTAATTGTGTGTGTGGTTGCCAAAAATTGCGAGACTCACGTTTTGAGTGTGCCAGAAGTCATGAGCTCAGTGACCAGTACAATGCATTTCCTGCCTTTGGAAGGTCCCTCCCAGGAGTCGTAAAAGCGAACAATGTTGGGATGCTGGAGTCCCTTTAACATCCCAGCTTCCTCCTTGAAACGCTGCCGTTCTGTCTTCGATAGCTTACGATCCTACAGGGAGCAAACAGGAAGTTCTTAAAGATTTCACATATCTTAAACGCAAGCGCCATCAAAATACGGGAAAGAAGTGAAAAATCATTTAGGGCAATAAGAAGGGAAAATCTAAGTATGACAAAATAAATGTTGATCATTATAAATGGCATGAGATAGATTTCCTGTCAAGCTCAGTGTGTGAATGTGTTTATTCACAAGAATCAAAAGAAAAAGCTAAAATTCTTACACTTCCATTTGGGAGTTATAAAAAAAACCCCTTATATTATATATTTATTTTTCTTTCTTTTCATACACAAAATGTACACATACGCTGTGGCAGCAGTACATTCAATATTTGCAGAAATGGAGCAGTGTTGTTTCTGGCAGACATCTGGAAACCAAATGGAATGTGCCTGATTTAGTGTCCGACTCCAAGCAAACCCAGAATTACCAGTTACAATTTAGCAGCAGAGCACAAACAAATCAGGCGAATTGAATTGATTTACAGCCACTGCCACCTATCCTGCTATACATCACAAACTAAACCTATTCTGTTCAATAAATCTAATCAAGGAAAACAGAAAATGGACGACTGCTTCACCAGAAACAAAGAAGATGTCCCAATACGCATGAGGATTTGGATTCTATAGAAAACATCTGACAGTGTTTGGAGAGAACGTATGCATGCACATTTAGATTCAGAGTACTTGTGTTCACACACCACTATTCACAACACTATAAACACTGAATAGTCATATTATTGTTGAGGTTAAAATGGTGCTCTCCATTTCCAAACAAAGTTGCAGATGATAAGTCTACAAATGTCTGGCAGCTGGTGGGTTGTCAACAAATCACAGCAAACTCAATGTAAACCTGATAGGAGCAATTACCCAGTGGGAATAAAGCATCACTAAGGATTGGCATTAAAGCCGTTGTAGGTTGTGTGCATTGAGGAAAAATCTGAAACATGTTTGACCACCCTTCTCAAGTTTCCTCAGCGATTCTGATGGTGACCTACATTTGCAACAAGCATGACTACAGAGCAGCAGAGCCGCGGCTGTGAGACGAGCCCAGTGAAAACTTGCAGCCAAAGACCTCCCCTAAAACCCACAGAGACCTGGCCCAGTGCCAAGCTGTCCAGGAAATACAGCCCCTTTGTGAGTGAGGAGAAAGTATTAGAATGTGGAGGACTGTGTCAGCAAGATACTTTTATTCAAGGATACTGTAAGTCAAACTACTACAGCACCAGCTTAAGATCTCGCTCGGGCTATAACTTTGAGAATTGCAGCAGACACAGAGAAAGGATAAAGAAAAACCTGAGCAGACAAATTAGAAGATGAAGTGAAAGACACAAGGAACAGCTTTATGAACCAAGGAACTTTCATCAGGGTTCATAGTGAGAAAACACACAGTGACAGGAGATCTGCAAAAAGATGGAGGTTTCATTGAGCACTTGGACCAACTGACCTACTTTTCTGATTATCTATTTTTTTGGTTGGGTTGGGTGGTGGTTTCCTCTTCTCAGTCTGCCCACTATGTCAAAACAGTCATGCAAAACATCCACAGACGGATTCCTATCCTATCAGCTTCTAGGTTAGAGCATGTAACACCCAAACCACCTTTAACCTAGAACCTTCAAGTCAAAACCTCTGCAGTGATGACAGCAACTCCACTTTATTGCAACTTGTTAAAGTGAATTTGCAGTATCCACAGAAAGTGCTGCACGTATGTTATTTGTCAACTCAAAAGGGAAAAGACAACACTTTATGGCAGTAAAGTATGGCAGAGAGCATTATTATCATTAATTTGCAAAGTCAACTGCACACAAAATACTATTCATTTACAAAACAATCTGAAAAAACTAAACATTTGCCATAGCTCAAAATATGAACTGACTATGTGTTATTTTTCAGGAGATTTAGTTCCCATTCAACATGTTGAGACATGTAGCGATGCCAAAAACACAGATAGTATGATGACTGATAATGATGATAATGGCTGCCATAAAGACTTGACATATCTGACTGAAGGTACAACCTGAGGCGCTTTAGGTGAATTTGAATCACATCTTGTGCCAGTTCACCATTGTATCACTAAAGCAAATTGGAAAACACAGCTTCAAGGCAAAGGCCATCATAAATATCCCAACAACTCTAAATTTAGACTGAGGAAAAAAAGCCTGTGATCGTGCCAAGGGCTGGCTCTGTCAGGTTCCCACTCTGAGGTTGACACTGAGAAGCAGATAGAGGCTTGTGGGCCACACATTGATTAAGATTTTGAATAGTGGCAAAGAGCCAAGCAGGCTGGTTTACCATTTCACCCGCAGTTACTTAGTAGCTGCGCATAAGCAAGTTACACTGTCAGCATATTTTTCCTGTTCACGTCCCCGTGTCAACGTGACACGACATGAGATCAGAGGCCACTGTTGATGCTCTAGTCCATTTTACACCAAGGAAACAAACTAATTTGGGCTAATTCCTCTTTTTTAAATACAGACATTTCTAGAACATAATGAGCTTATGCAGAATCAACAGATGCCTTCCTATAGTTCCTGCCTGAACAGAACCAGTTTCACACAGAACTGTTTATCTACCTACTCATCTCTGCTTTCAATTTCACTTTGAGTGCCGTTTAAGAAACTAGTCCAATATAATATAAACTTTTAATGTCAGCCCTCTAACCTTGCGGCTGCCAATCATAAAAAGCAATGACAAACAAGTCACTATGTTGTACTACTTGGGTACTGCCTGTCACTCCCAGAGGATGCCATTGGCCAGCTGGAAAGAGAGCCCTCGAAGCTTCTGTAGGATGCCTGGGGTTCTGTTTCTCATCTTTCAAAGTCTGGCTTCAGCCAGCATCGGAAAGAAAGGAGGTGGGGAGGAAGCGAGAGAGCGATGACATGGTTGAAATAGGATGAGTGAGCAAGAAAGGGGAGGTCCCAAAATGTATTCCTCTTTTTTCCTCGACTTCCTCTCTGAGATGACCTACTTATTGTTCAGACATGCCTGCAATGCAAGATGAGAAACAAATGTGTTGGTTCATGGGTGGGTGAAAAGGGTGAACGCCTAAAAATTCTTAAACAATTGTGGACAGATGGTTTTCCACACTGAACACAGGGCAGCCATCTCAAACACTACATTTCAGGCAAACGTTCTGCC
>JAUESF010000080.1:9613705-9626383 GCA_032274765.1 Malacoctenus tetranemus
GCTGCTGCTGCTGCTGCTGCTGCTGCTGCTGCTGCTGCTGCTGCTGCTGCTGCTGCTGCTGCTGCTGCTGCTGCGCGGCCCTGTTGGCTGGCAGGCAGGAGAGAAGTCGAACGCATTTCTGACGCGCGCGTTATAAGTGAGACACTACGATTGCTCGGCAGCAGAGAACGGCTGAAGCAAGAAAGCAGCACTTTCTGCAAATCTCTCATTCGCTAAATGGGCTGAATTATTGCTGTCAACACGCGCATTACCTCCCTGCCCACATGCCATCACACACAAACACGGTCACGTGCCCTCGGAGGCTCGCGCCGCTCGTTGGGGGATAAATCAAAATCAACGCGAGGCCTCACAGCACAATGCGATGCTGAATCGCCACCGTGTCACAAAGCCAAGGACACCGGCAGCGAATAACACACCAGCTTCAACCAAGCTCCGCTTAATTCCACATTATCCCAAATGCAGCCGGCGCTCTGGTTTCCCCTTTCTCTCTTTTTGTTTTGGGGGGGGGGGCAGATTCAATAAAATGAGCCCATTCATACTCATAACGCGTCTGATAAGACACAAATAGCAGAATTAGCCCTGACCCTGTTGGCCCCGTTTGAAGCGTCTGATATGAATTTGCCGTCATCAATCCTGCAAACGGAGACAAACACGAGGAGAAACTTGTCGCATGAAGAGAAAATGAGGAAAAAACGCACGACGTCAAACATTTGCACATAATCTCATGAACACGCGTACAGACATACATGGACACACACACACACACACACACACATCCATGCACGCGTACACGCACACACACACAGAGTCACCCATAGTCCCTCACATGTCTCGCCCACAACCCTTCTGGGCTCGTCTCCATGGTAAAAACAGCAGTGATTGTGTACTTGGCAGAGATGTAGAGATGTAAGAAAAAGAGAGAGGGGGAGAGAGAGAGAGAGAGAGAGAGAGAGAGAGAGAGAGAGAGAGAGACTGGAGGTTCAGACACTTGTTGAGTGGTTTAAATGACACCCTTGCAATCTGAGTTTCAGCCTCTCTCACATTATCTCGCTCACTTCCGGCGCTCATTGTCCGACCGGCTTTCTGCCCACTGCGTTCCCAGACGCATGCCTGTGATGCAACACACCTCCACCCCTCCACCCCTCCCTCCCTCCACCCCTCCCTCCCTCCCCCCTTGAGGGACACCTTGACATTTTCACTTCAATTAATGCTTTTTCCTTTAACAGGTAGTTTCAGCGGCGAGGACAACGTGTCGAACATTCGCAGCCTCCTCCGGAAAACACGACTTCATTCGCGCCTCGTTCGGCGTTTGCTGCCTTTTTCATGGGAGCCGTCGCGCGTTACCTCTGACCGCTGACTGTGTCTGGGGTGTTTGCGGTGTGCGCGCATAAAACATTTACATGGCGTGCCAGACTGTGCTCACAGATGCTCCAACAGAGGGCTTTAGCGTCAGCTCCGGCCCGCTCTGACAGATAAGATCGTGGCACAGTGTCACCATGCCCTGTAGGTAGAATATCTAAATGACACTCGGGTTCTCGCGCTAACCAACAGCAGAATGTCATTAATAATCAAAAAGCTCCGCTTGCCATTCCCACAGGCGGAGTCATCCTTTTTAAATCCAAGTGGCGAGGCGTCCTTTTTTAAGTACATTTCCTGTTATCAAAGAAAAAAAAGAGAGAGAGAAGGATTTCTCTGAATAAACGACATTTTGACTCTGTTAGCTTAATTCAGAGGAAATGCCCTGTGAGGCACGTTTACCAGCGAGTAATGTCACTCATGTAGCCGCAAGTACGTGACAGCAGAGCTCAGTGGGAACGCATCAGTGAAGCCCTGATTGCTCCATTAGCGCGTCGCTATAAAAGCTGCTGTGACTTTGCCTTTGTTGTCTCCAGGAAGTCGGTTTGTTTTCAGGGTTTGTCGGAACGCATCCCAATGAAACGCTCTCTGACGGCGCCGACTGTCGCTCGTCCATCCTCCCTGTGCGGTTAGAACGTCTCGCCTTATGGCGGGCCCCTCGTGTTTGCTCTGTGACCTCGCCGCCCTCTGCTCATACGATGTTGTGTTGATTTCGGGTGACGCTGCAGAAAGTCGCAGAGGACAAGAAACATTCACCAACACTTTGAAAAAACGCACCTTGTTCAACCTCTGTGACTAAAAAAGTGGATTTCTGTTCACTTGCGAGTGAACTCGGAGTGGAACGAGTCGCTAAGCATCTGTGTAACTATGGTAACGGTATGGCAACACTGATATCGGTGTTTATCGAAGGTCCCAGTTATCTTCTTCTCTGTGTGTTTTTTCTCTCAGTGGTCCAGAGAAGAGAGCGTGAAAGTGAACCAAACCCAGCGAAGGCTTTTCCAGCCCCACTGGAGGAGTCCAGTCACAGTCCCCGGGCTGTCCTGGTGTGGAGCCCCCCCCCCCCCCGAGCCAGACGTGAGCCGGACGTCAGAGTCCAGTCATCTGTGTGGGCTCCCAATGCCAAAGGGCCTTCAGGGTTAGAGAGGACAGGACGGGACATGTTGACCTTGTTCCTAATCATCATCTGTTACAGCAGGATGACTGATGTCAGTCAGTCGACACTCTGGCAGATGTCTCAATAACAAGCCCTCTACGTCCTGGCACAGTGGCGTGTGAGCGCATGTGTGTGTGTACGTTCGTGTGTGTGTGTAAGTGCGTGTCGGGCAGACAGGAGAGAGACAGATTGAGAGAGACGGAGAGACAAAGGGAGAAAGAGGGTCCTCCCCGGGAGGAGACGCTACCTGTCTTGATAGCAGATGGGGCAGATCAGATGGAGAGGTCCTGATGGTGTGCAGGTCTTTCAGCGGGGGCACAGTAGGTCATTCTGACACACACACACACACACACACACACACACACACACACACACACACTGAACCGCGGTGATACATCCTGTGCCTACTTTTTTTGCTCGTACATGGAGGTGAGTGAGGACAAAAAAAGCCCCCCCCCCTCAACAGACAGGAGAAATAGAGAAAAACAGAGCAAACACCGTCCATTGTATCTATAAACAGGGCATCTGCAGGCCTGTGCAGGGACTTTGAGTTCATCGCAGGTTCATATACCACAAAGCGCCGGCATGCACGACTTTTTTCCCCCCCTATGCTAATTATGTAAATAGTTATGCAAATAAAATAAATATGTAAAATATGCAAAGCCCGGAGTCATACTGCGGAAGTAGATGACACTAAGGCTAAAGACAAAGACCTCAAAGATGAAACATCACTTTATCTCCCCTCGCGTTTCATCTCTTTCTCTTTAATCCCCTGTTTTTTTTTTTTGTTGTTTTTTTTCTCCCGTCTTCCTGCATCCACCTGAGTTTCCCTCTGAGACGCGCGACGAGGGGGCCTTTGTGTTGACTCGCGTGTGATTAGGAACTAACCGTTCCTTTCCACCGACCCCACCGCGCAGCATGCATTAACCACATCCTTGTCGGCATCCATTTCTCTCCCGAGCGCTGTCTCAGCGCCTCAGATCTGTCGGAGCTCCGCGAGAGGCAGATAAATAAATAAACGAGGCACAATCAAGGAAAAAACAGCGCCGTCGGCTCCCGCAGCCGACGACGCTCCGCTTTGATTCTCACAAACTTATCGCTCTCACGTCTCGCCTGCCGTCACTGGCCTTTCTCACCTCGATAATGCTCGTCTTGATAGAGACTCGCGGCGTGTTGCGATGAAAAAATCACCCGTGACCATAATCGCGATAATCGCGATCTCGTCCCGATAAACATTTTGGGAAAAACTGCAACAATCTGTGAGAATGTCCTTTCACTGCAATTACAGCGAACAGGTTATAGCACCATCTTTACTTTAAACGGAGCTTCAAAGTACTTTTTAATGGCTCGTCGACTCCATGCTCATTTATTAATGTTTCGCCGACTCTCCGACTAAATGTGGGACGACTGGAGTTCAAGTCTCCAGTCGTTTTGTTTGGCTTCACCGTCCGCGCTCGTTGCAAACGACCCGGAAACGGCTGTAACGCAAACGCACGTCTCTCTTTAACACGTTGGTGACCTTTCCAGTCAGCGTCCTTTTTATCGAGCGCCAACTCAACACCGTTTTTTTTTCCTTTTTTTTGGAGCCAAAATGCGGCGCTACGACCAAAAAGACTGCAAACACGTCTCAGGATGCCTCATGTAAAGCACAACGCTGACAACACTTGTCGGCCCGTAGTAACACTTTGTCACCCTGTTATTTATTTATCTGCTGTCACACGAGATTTCATTACAGCGCGGTCAGGCCGTTGCTTGAGCGTAACACTTGTGCCGGTCCCACTCTATATATACGTTACATACGAATAAATATTCATGTGCAGCAACGCAGTTTAAATGGCTTTAGTTCTCGCACATAAATCGCATTAACGTTTACTGTTCGTTCGTTTACTCGAATGCCGTTTTCCTCTTGGGCCGTTTCACAAAGCTGCGAGAACAAATCGACAGAAACCTCAATGGACGGACTCGTTCTCCTGCCCGGTGTATTTGTGATGTCGTAGACTCGCAGAGGGAGAAAGTGACTGAGCACGAGCGCTTTGTTGCAATAAATAGGTGGATTTTTTAAGGTACATTTTCCCTGCTGCTCTTTATTCTGAGCACTTCTCTTACTTTCACTCTTGAACTCGCCCTCCTGGTTACGGACGTGAGCCACATTATCATACGACAGACGTAAAGGTCAGCGCTGCAAAGGTTAACAAGAGGAAAACGATACAATCTTGTCTGCCAATAACTTTTTTTTTCTCTTTACCTCGTAGATTTTTCCCAGAAGGCCGTGTGTTTCATTCAAGTTACTAAAAATACTTCTTGATCTGAGTACATATCAGCACTTGTACTTTCTCACTTTTACTTGAGTAGAAAGACGACAGAGACCTTTTCTTTATGCATCTTTACTTTTACCTAAGCGCTGAATGTGAGTGAGAATGTGAATATGAAACCAAAGCCAAACACGTAGGATTCAAAGAAGACGCATTTTTGTGTTTAATGAAGCCAAAAATTCAAATTCCTCTGCCTGTTCAGGTACCGGTGAAGACGCACAACAAACAGTCAAAGTGATTGGCGTGGAAATCTGCAGAAATGCGGTTCGTAAGCACGAAGTCTGGTCTCTCAATCTCCATCTGCCGCCGCGCTGCAAACACCTTTTCTCTTGAGGACAGGGAGCAGATCAGCGCGGCGGCTGGTGGCTCGGCCCCGGAAACCACATCGAGTGTCTCTCATGTTGACAACTTCAGAAGCTGCAGGTGAACAGGCAGCCACGGGGAAATGTCAACACGCAGGTGAAGGGATTGATATTTAAAAAGGCGCTTCCTGAATCAGCAACACGTGTGCTGTCAAGCAGGGAGAGACGCCCGCGTCCCCCGGCGCAAAATCCCCGTTACGTAAGGCGGGCTGGTTTTGCTCTGCCTCGGAGAACCGAGTCAGGGAGGCAGAGCCCGGCGCCGTGTGAGGACGCGACGCAGGGAACGTCTGAGGGAACTCGAGAAAGACAAAATCTAATTTGTTTGAGTCCGTCTCGCGCTCTTCCTCTCGTAATCCAACAACTGGCTTGTTTGATCGTATTTAGCGAGGTCGCGGAGGGTTGCCGGATCTATTAGCGCATCTCCGAGCCGTGGAGGAGGGCTACCTCCACACCTTTGTGGCGCTTTGAAGAGAAGTGAAGTGAACCAAGTCAGATTACATCTGTTAGACACCTCCGACAAGCTTTTGAAGACTGTGCCAGAGGCAAGTTTCCAAATGGATAAATAGCCACAGCAATCGAGCCTCCAAACGCAGCGCTGCATGCTAATGTGTTTCCTGTTTAGATGTGATTGCAGTTTTCAGATGGGAGAAAGGGGAAAAAAAACAAACAACCCCCTCCCTCCCTCAGTCCTCACACCCACGCACCCACACACACATCCAAAACTTCATTTTACCGGGAAAACACGTTGTAAAGCCAGGTGGGAACCAGGACTTCGCACCCGTTTTGAAACGATTTATAGACGAGATGGAGAAAAAAAAGGAGTTAATGGGGTTTAGAGAGCGACGTCAGTCTGCAGCCGGTCTGCAGTCAGTCACCCACCGTTTCTCTCCACCAGGATCAGACTGCGACCCCGACGGTTCAAAGAGCCGCCGACACGCACGATGCTCCGAGAGACGGGGGACGAGACTGGAGTGGGTTGTGAACCGACGAGATCTGCAGCAGCTGAGGGAACGTCGGGGAACCCAGCTGAGACGTTCATGAACCTCACGAAGGGAAGAAGAAGAAAAAACCCCCAACAAGCTGGATTTGAATAATTTAAATTGAGTCTGGCATTTTCTGGTGCCAACTGTAATTATGGTATGTTTGCTTTACACATATATAAGTGCACAGATGTGCTGTCGCTGGTGCGGTGTTTGTGCTTTTTTTCTCAATAGTTGACATTTGACAGAGGGAGTCTGTTGTTTCCATTGAAGTTCCTCCCTGAGCGTGGAGTCAGTAATGGGCTGAACTGATTGTAGCCGTAATTACCCGTATTGAAGAGTATACAGTGTCCTGGCAGCGATTTGTTCCCTCCGGCGATCCTGCTTAGTGCTTAGAAAAAGAATAAAACAGCTGAAGGTTACAACGTGCCTCAGCTTTAAAGGATAAAACCCCTATTTAGAAACAGATGCTTGAGGGAAATTAAAAAACACAGGCAGAGTTCACTGCTTGAGATTGCATCACCGACAGCCCAACAGCATAATACACAATCGGCTTATCTCGCCAGAGTTGGCCGGCTCCTCTCCAGGCACTTAAAAATAAAGCGTCGAGAACAGTTCTACCTGTTTCCCGTGCGGCTGGACCGGAGCCAAGCGCCGGTGTTGCTGGCAGATAATGGCCCTGCTCTGTGATCAGGGGGTGTAACTGGAGGTCAAACTGTTGACTCAGACATGTCGGGACCCTATTGATTAAAATGGATTAAAAATGGTAAAATAAGCCAAGATAATGGGACGGACCAGGCCCGATTTATCTTCACTTGGAGATTAGACTGCGGGGGAGCCGGACGGCGCGATTGCATTGGAGAGAGAGTATCTACTATTGCTTTGCATGAAAGCTCGGAGGCTTTCCCCCCCCTCCCCCCTCCCACCCTCCCCCCACCGCAACCCACGCTACACATCCCGTCCCCTCAACCCAGAAATTGCAGTCCCAGTAATTACAGAGCTCTAATTAAGCCAGGAGTGGCAGAGAATGGGAGAGGCACGCTCCCATGACGTTTCCTCAACAAGAAAAATGATTTTCCATATTTAGCCGGGGTTTGGAGAAAACGTGGCAGGATAATGGATGCGGTGGTTTGGAGAGGCTGAGGCCCTCGTGTTAGCATCCTCTGATAAATACGCCACTTTATTTCGTGTGACCACTATTACCCATTAAGAAAAATCGTCCTTCGGCTCGCGGTGGAGCGCCGCAGCGATATTAATCTAGCTAAATACTGAACAACTAGACTGAACATAATGAAATTGCCAGCGAGCATTACAATGATGTCATTTCAGGGACTTAAAACGTCCCTCGAGTCAGAGCCACAAATCAGCTCACTATCAATGGGAACGGTCACATAAACACATCAACGTGCTGCTTTATTCGGAGGCAAATACGTTGATCTAATTACCAATGATAAAAGCGAACACGTGGACCTGGAGATGTCCCGGGCTGAACGGGAGCCGGTGTTCGGTGCCACTGCGAGTTGGCCGACCGAGTGCAACTCGCATTAGACTAACAATAAACATCGCTGCCTGCAGGCGACGGCAGAAGTGGACAGGTTGACAAAGCATGGAGAAAGAGAGGGAGGGGGGAGGGGGGGGGGGGGATCGCAACAAACGCACATCAAACTGGGAGCGGGGCTGTGCGGCTCGAACATCCTGTTAGCTGCTCGACAAAGCGCTTGACGTTCAAACAGTTCCTCAACGTCGCCGCAACAAGTCGGCAGCTCGTCAGCCCGCGCAGAACCGAGCCGAGACCGCCCGGCATGGGACCCGCGTCGGGACGTGTTTGCCGAGCACTCCCACCGTGCTGCCTCGCTCCCCTCACAGCGGCGCCGTCTCACGTGCGAGACGCAACTCAGGTAAGTTGGACTGAGCTCCCTCTGTTCCATTCAGTCTGAACCAAGCAGCGTGACCTTGGCTAATTGGCCGTGCGTGTGTGTGCGTGTGTGTGTGTGTGTGTGTGTGTGTGGCCTTTTGACACTTCAGTCTTTGAGAAGTCGGAGGATCGTTTGTCCCGATTTCGTCTGTCTCCGTGGCGACCGGTGAACCTCTTGATGAATATTTGTTTGGCAGCACAATCTCACGTCTGATTGAGGAGAACACCCCGAAACAAGCAGGACAACAACACTGACGCGGTGATGAGTGGTGGGGGGAGACGTTTCCATTTCAAGGTCAAATGCAGTTTCCCATGAGCGGGCACGACCTCGGGAAACGCATCAAAAAATCATGGCGGTGATGAAACTTCAATGGGAATGACTGATCCAACGAAAGAAAGAAAGAAAAGCTTTGAACAGAGCGAGAGACGCGTCGTCGTGTGCTACGGAGGGCTGCGCTGCTGTTTGACCTGCTGACCCTCAGCCTGCTGCTTTGTTTGGGGTGAGAACTGATTTAGTTTCACTTTGACTTGTCTGCAGTGTTCAACACGTCCTCAAAAGACACAAGAGGACATTTTTTCATTGTCTCCAAAAAAGGACTCAATGTTAGATGAGGACTTAATTCGCTGCCTTCACAGGAAGTCACATTAAATATACAGTACTATGTGTTTTCTCAGGTATTAGGCTACAAATGTGGATTTCACTTCACTTCCATTCATGATATCGTGACTTTTTGACAAGCAACTCTGTCTCCTGTCTCTGTCTCTGCGCTAAACGGACACGGTGTTGTGTTCCTGCAGCGTCCGCACTCCATCTATAAACGGTCACGTGTGACCTGCGAGTTTGATTCAGCTAAACAGTCTCGCCGACCGTCTGTTTTAATGTTCAATTGAGTGTGAACGCTCGCAAACACGCGTGTGATGCATCAAACAACGATCAGGTCGCCTCGGCGACGCGCCGCCGCCGCCATCGTAATGACCTCGCATTACTCGCTCTCGGAAGAAACAGATTCACAGACCAAATTAGACAACAGCCCGCTGAGGATTAGACAACACGCAGCAAACTGGGACAGACCGAGGAGGCAGCGAGCCAGGCAGCCAGGCAGCACAGGTACGACGCTGCAGCACGATCGCCTGCTGAGGACGGGCCTCTGACGCGCTCCTCCAGTTTCACGTGTTTGCTGCGACTTTCAGTGGATCTCATGAATGAGGGAACGGCGTTCACACTGCTCGTCGCTCTGATTAATGTCCGCAAACATCGCAGCTGTTTCTGTTTTCTATCCACTGAGTATTGTTGTGTTTGTTCGAGGCGACGCTCGTGTTGCGTCTACCTTTTCAAATACATTGAAAAGAAACGTCGACACGTTTGTTCTTGCTCCCGTTTTTCCACGAGCTGAACTCAAAGATCCAGAATTTTTCTCCACGAACACAAAAAAGCCTTTTTCCCTTCAAATTTGGTCAAAATCTGTGTTCGTGAGCAAACTCTCCTCTGAAGAGATCATCCATCCGCCTCTCAGGTGAGCCACATCAGCATGCTGCTTAGACTGCTCACTGCGAGCGAGAGCGATAATCACTGCGCCCGTGTGCCATCCAGAGGCTTTCAATTAGGCATCGACTGTGATTGTTTATTTACTGGAGTCAAAAGTTAAGTCACTCGTTAGCTCGCTGGAACACTTGTGGCTGTGCTTCAGGGTTTCAAACAACTGCTTTGCAAAAACGCTTTAAAAAAAACAACACTTTTCTGTTTTTTTGTGTGTGTGTTTAATCCAATGTTTGATCTGTGACGTCTCTGACACGGAGCCGTGCTCCTTCGTCTTTGTGTTATTGTAAAAGTCTCAGAGGATTAGGAAGAAACTGGCAGCACCAGAGGAGGCTCCACTGGGAGTGATTAGTCCGTGAAGGCGAGCGCGCGCTCGCAGAGGCGGAGTCAAACTGGACGAAGTGGCAGACGCCACACGCTGGCGGTTGTCCTGACCCGTTTAGAGCACGAACAGAAGATCGATACCGGCCGCTGCTCGTGTGCATCAAGCTAATTCAAAGTGTGCTAATCTTAAATAAGGCTGCTTTACAATTTCATAGTCTAATTGTAACATTGCTCTTAACGCGCGCAGCTGATTGAACCACTCCAACGGTGCTAATGCTGCTAATTTTTGTCAATATTGACTTTGTTTCAGGCTTCGAGACTCGCACATCTCCGATAGCAGCTCATTGTGTTCAGAGAACAAGAACATATAAAATGTTCAAACAGCTCGAATCACTCGTTTGTTCTCCATTAGCGGCTAATTCAATAGCATCTGATTGCAGCCGTGGAAGAGAGCTTTGATGCCATTTCAATACCTTTTAATTGACTCCAGTCTCTCCCTCTGCCAAGGCGAATTGCAACAGTCTGAGCCTCGGCCCTAAGTGTCCCATACTTCACCTGTCACTCACACCCTCCCATTACTTTTTTTGTGCCCGAGCAACAACAATAACAAAACGACGTCGCCTCACATACACAATGAAAGCTGCCCTTCAAAATAAACAAGCGAGTGATTTTTTTCCCCCCTCCTCCTTCAAAACACTCGAGATTGCCTTCGTAGATCACGTCGTAGATTCATCAGCGCGGAGTGACCTTTTAACTTGTCACATGTTTCGCTACCCGAGCCACAGCGAACCACCAAAATCACAAGCAGCTCCCCGAGACCGCAATCATTGTCTGTCAAAAACCATCACACAAACAACACTTCAGCAGCCCGCGTCTCCTGGGACGCCGGGGCCCGCGTGAATACTCCGCAATTGCTTAATTTGTCTCGAAACCAGCTCTGCGTTTGTGATAATAACCTCATATTGGTGAAAAGAGTCTGTCGTGAAATTGTCTCCGCAAAAAGCAAACACTTTAGTTAAATTCAATCAGTTGTATTAACTCACAATAAGCCGGATCCCAGAAGAGCTCTCCTGCAAAAAAAACAACCTGTTCTGCGTTTTCACGACGTCTCTCTGCTCGAGTCTGTCTGTCTGTCTATCTGTCTGTCTGTCAGCGCGACGTTTGGCAACAGACGGCAACTTTGTGGAGGTTCGCGTCCTCCCAGAGAGGACTGTCTGGCGACGCCGCGTAATAGATTGGTATTCCTCGCGTATTCTGCATAAATTGTGTGTCACCGAGTGCGTTCCCGGGCCTGATCAGATGATCTGCATAGTGATCTGACACCACTGATTAATTCCCCTCTTCCCGGCAGCCAGCTGTAATCAACAGGAGCTGACTGGCAGATGAGAAAACACAGCGAGCGTCCTGCACAGCGACGTGGCGGCCCACACAGGCTTTTGTTCTCACCACGTCACGCTGACGAGGAGAGGGCTCCAGCACGGAGAACGTGCAGCTGCCGTGCATCTCCGACGCCGTCGACGTTGTGTCGAGGATCGAGTTGACTTGGAAATGTCAGGGGGACGTTTGATCTTTAAGAAACGACACAAAAAAAAACGTCCATATTTAGAATCTTTTTAATTTAGCGATCCGTCTTCAGTATTCACACGTGTTCCTGCGTCCTAATGAGACGTCCTTGATGTAGCTACTTGAATAACTCCTTTTAAGACATCAAGAAGTAGCATCTTCATCACAAAGAGGCCATTGTTCTTCATGTGTAGCCATGTTCCCTCTTTGTTCGTGCATCAGAACTGTCATGTGTTTCACATCAACCTGTATTTTATAAACAAAAGCCTCAAGATCTCTCTCTTTTTTTTAATCCCAAAGTAGCAGCTGGTGGAGCAGGTGGAGCCTAAATTTGATCCCTGCTGACACACACTACGTGAGGTATGTGGACCGGACCCTGAAACGCTCCCTCGCTCGCCGCAGGTTTGTGTGTGTTTGGGTCCAGGCGAGCAGAAACAAAGCTGAAGAGAGATGTGTGATTGGAAACAATACCATCTATCAGCCTGAGAGCGTTCGCCATGGCGAGAAAGGAGGAGGAGGAGGAGGAGGAGGAGGAGGAGGAGGAGAAATTGCGCTGCCTTGTCAGGGAAAATGTGCTTTTCAGTAACAATGGCATTCGCCGTGCACAATCTATCTCACTGGGCCCTGTGGGGAACGTGTTTGTCTCTTCCCCCAACTGGCGGGGGACAAAATCAATCAGGACTTTTTGTTGGACCTGCCTTTACAGTGTCTCTCACGTCCACGTCCTCAGTCTACCTCGGCCGTCAGGAAGGACAAACGCAGACGGATACGTCGCGCCGGGGAGAAAAAAAAAGGCAGAGCAATGACGGATGTTTGGCAAACCATCGATCAGTCCGGGAGAACATTTTGAAAGCCATTGTTTGTCTCTTGAATGCACCGCTCATTTGAATGACTCCTTTTGTTGGGAAATCTTATGAGACACCGCCAGGAAAAAAGCACAACGTGTCACTCTTCATTTCTGTCATGTTTTTTAAATCTCTCTATTTCACCCCCCCATTTACCCCCGCTCTCACTGACACCGCTCTTTAGCCGGATCCCAGTCTCTGTCTCACGTCCTAATGAAGGTGAAATAATGTATGAGACCGGAGGAGGAGGAGGGTGGAGGGGGGGGGGGGGGGGGGGGGGGGGGGGGGGGGGGGGGGGGGGGGGGGGGGGGGGGGGGGGGGGGGGGGGGGG
>JAUESF010000080.1:9807414-9820779 GCA_032274765.1 Malacoctenus tetranemus
ACAAACACACGGATCCTGATTAGACAGCGAAAGATTAAAAACTGAGACACCAGCTCAATCTTCTGTCATGTCATTACAGCGTGTTTTGCCTCGTACCTGACACACTGCTGTCATTTATATCCCGCTTAAGCTTGATGTGAGTGTGAGGGAAGGCGTAAGGGACCAGTTTCATCTGAGACAGAATCCAAAGAAGAATTTAGAGCATTAAAGTTAAATTCCACCACTGAAAACAGGATTTCAAACATAAACGAGGCGGTTTGTAGGGAAGCATGGAGTCATTTTGAAGTGAGGTCTCAGCTGCTTGGTTCCCACCTGTCTTCTGTCCATGTTCCCACTCTGTGGATGACCTTCTCTTGGTTTGTCAAACCAATCTGTGTCCTCTCTCCTCAGGTGGTAGGCTAGACAAGCAGAGACAGGCATTAAAAACCAGGAACATGCAAAGGCACGCCTGATAAATCTGAGCTTTAAACATGACGGTCGCTTGGGCAGAGGTCGACACAGCAGATTCTAGGTTCTATTATGTCTTTAGTATGCATAAAAAAAAAGAGGTCACCGCACATCCATCCTCATTTCTTTTTTCAAAGGCAGGAAGATCTGTGATCTGTCCTGACTGGATAGGTGACACAAAGCCACGTGAACTCTGTCCCATCCTATCCGTAACATCTGTGAGATCAAGCGATCACAGCAAACACTAAATGAAGGATGAACTCGCCGGACGTTGTTACAGCTCGTAGAACATTTAGAGGTCGTCATGCTTTGACACCATGCGGGGCTCCCCGACAACACGAGAGCTCTTTGTTGTCCACATTTTTGTAGCTGCTGAAAGTGAGACGCTGTTTGTTGGGTGAAGGCTCAAGAAAGTCTCTGTGGTAATAAATAAATCAAAGGGAGAAAACTACATTTGAGTTGTCCGGCAATAATTGTACTTCATCACAATAATACACGTTATATCTCAAAAGAGGGTTTCTAGAGTATTGTCTATAACAAAAAGGAGTATTTATACTCTGGCTAAGTCCGACATAACACTGTATTTTAAGGTAAAAGACAAAATAACAATGTCGTGGTAAACAGTACTGCAGTTTTCTTCAAATCTCGAAGTGTTTTCTGAGTGTTTGATAAATCCTCTCACGGCTCTCCATGCAGAAACCGTCCAAACATGAACTGAAACATATTGGGACAGCTTGGTTCATTTTGTAAATATGGAAAGCTTCCCTCACTCAGGTAGGTGGAGATGGTCCGACTCCAAAAATGTGTTGATTCTCGTGGTCTGAGTCAGTCGGCACGAGCAGGCCAAGCGCTCCTAATCCTCATGCCACAAGTGTCGGAAAATAAAGCAGCACTATTTCACAGTTTGGATTCCTCAGTGCTTCGTGGGGTTTGTCAGTATTAAAGACGCCTGATGGAGTTTTCTGATCATTACCGACGATAACTTCCAAGATTTGATTCAAAACGAGCAGAAGAGCTTTTCAGAAGTGCTTGGTGAAATTTCATTTGGACAATATACACATGATTGCTTCAGCGCATGGACATGAATACTGGAAATGGGTCTGATGTGCTTACAGAGCCACAGTGCAAACATTGCTGAATGACGTGTAACTGAAGCCACTACGGTTTATGACACATAGACGATCTACTGCCACTAAGATGAGGTTCATTCCCAGAATGGAACTGATGTGTCGACAACTACAGATAGGCTAGAATGACATGTGTTGCACACTACTGAGAGGTGGGTCATTCCAGAATGAGTCTGGTATGTTTACGAAATCAATCGGAGAGCGAGTGGAGGACTCAGAACCATGATGTGCGGCATGGAGGCGTAAAACAGTCTCTAAAGCTACATGGGAATCGAGATGCTGTCTCACCTTCTATATTCCAGTTTGGGCCTCCAGCTGGGGTACAAAGTTATATGTGTTTTTCAGAAATGCGTTCAACAAATGGTCAATATTCTAACAGACTACAGGAACTATTCTACTACTACATTTATACTGTTATTCTACGAAGGCACATGCACTGAAAGCGGTAGCCAACATAAAATGCATGCTTCCAACTACTTCAAGTCTGACATTATTTGACTTATAACTTACAAATTAAAGCAGAAGCATTTAAATAAAATAAAAAAAACAAGCATAAAATGCACTTTAGGGGGAAAAGTCATATCAAAAAGTGTATGACTGTGAGGAAACTTGACAATAAGCTTAACTAGTACTTTAATATACTCTACCGTGTCTGATACTCTCATGAAAGATTCTGGCATCATCTCTGTTCAAAACCAGCATGGACTCACTTAAAGCTGTAATCAAGGCAGATGGAGACTTTTTTATGTGGGGGCAGGACAAATATTACCCTTTAAAACAAGAATTGAAGTATCATCTGAAAAAGGTCCAGAAGCTAACCTCGGGCTGCTGAACATACTTTGTGCTACGATGAGGAAAAATGTCTGATAATCTCTAGATTTTACAATTAAACCCTCGAACACAACTGATTCCTAAACATTATTTTGAATTTTACCGATTCTATTAACAAATAGAAAAATCACTGCATTTGATTTACCTAATCTGAAAAAAAATCCTGAAACATAATGCAGATTTTTATAGTAAACTCTACTGATTTAGATAAAGCTGATCTTAAAGAACATACCGATCCCACAATAATGGAGATGGAACTTGTACATGTCAATATCTGTCGTCGGAGTCACTCGACGACGTGGACATCTCACATATAACACATCCACAGCAACAACCAACAAACGGAAGACGTTCAGTTTATTAACACAGAGATGGGAAATAAAAAGATGCCTTCACACAAGAGTTCAACATGCAAGAATGTCGAATCAGCTACAAACAGAAAGTCAAACAGAAACACAGAAACAACACAATCAACAGAAAGTTCATGAGACCCAGTAACATGATGCTGAATGCCCTTTTTTCAAAGTATATGTAACTGAATGTTGTTGTTTTTTTCAATGCACTTCATTTGTAGAAGCGAATGTTTTTGGTTATTGGCTTTTTGAAAAAGGGTGACTACAAACTTTAACCTGTAAATCCTGCGAACTATTTACATGTGATGAGCAGTATTTCGATTACTCACTGCGCTGGTTGTTAATTCAAACAGCTGAAGAAAGTGACAGATTTTGTTTTTGATTAATGTCATCTTAGTTCAAAGTGTTTTCTATATATGTTGACCATATATAGATTTTTCACGAGTTACATTAATGAAACACAAAACATATAACACAACGTATAAAGTACGAGGTTCTACTGGGTTTTTTTCCCCAATGACACTATGCATAACACATCTCTATTTTAGGACTTGTATCATACACTATTTTACACAAAGTTTGACTTTGTGCGTTTATCTGAAAATATATTCTGCAATGCAACTCGAAATATTGTACATATACTTTAGTGCGAGTGAAATTTTAACCGCTGCATTCGACCTGACATGCATTCAATAAAGTGCTTGTTGTTTACTGCTAAATATATAGTGTTCTCATCTTCAACAAAGTCTGGACTCTGGTACAAAAATAAATGTGATAAGGCAGCTGTAATGTGGACAAAACATGATTTCTCAATAAGTCTGTCGCCACTATTTTGTTCTTACAATGAAGGATGGACATTAAATTAAGGAGTAAAGCTCTGATAGAAGTGGGGAAACAAAGCAAAGAAAGCACAGCATGCGAATGAGATCACAACACAAAGAATAAAACAGAGTAATTCAGAACAAACATACATAAACTCAGTCCGAGAGGAATATGTATCGGTGGAAAAAGTAGAAAGAATAAAACCAAAGAGCATGCAAACATCTAATGTGACGTTTACCGTGACAGAGGGAACTACAGAACAACCAACAACCAACAAGTATTATCTGGAGCAGTGATAATTGAGAAAGAACCTGTTAATGTACACAGTCAGATAGACCACTCAGTGTTAGCATGCATGACAAGCAGGTCCAAACAGTCAAACTGCTGCAGCAGTTTCAGGCTCCATTTACCTTCGCTGTCCGACATGGCGCCTTGCAAGTCATCCATGATGAATGCAATGTCTCGGTCATAGCCCCGCGTCCGGGATTCCTCCCTCATGTGTTGCTGCACTTCTGGCAGGGAGTGGCTGGACCCGAACTGATCCCGGGAGTCAGCAGAGATGGGGGGGAGGGGGCCGGCGGAGGCTCGAGCCATACCCATCGGCTGCCCCACAGGACTGAGGGGGCTCTCCTCCTCCGAGTTCTGAGCCACGATGGGGATTCGGCCCCGGCTCTGGCTGATGGGTAAACTGGTGGGTTTCGCTCTGGCCACCCCAGGGGCAAACGCTGCATCCAGGACGTCTCCTTCTGTCTTAAGTCTGAGTGAGGAACTGGACAGGTCCCGCTTGATGGATAGATCCAAACCATAGACCGAGGAAGGGCGGGACGAAGGGCGGGAGCGGGTGCCGCTCGGGTAGGTGCCGTCGTCGTGGGCAGTGGCCCTGATCGTAGATCCCAGTGCAAGAGACTGTCCAAGATTGAGAGACCCAGAAAGATTGGCCCCCAGAGAGGAGCCCAAATACTTCTGCTGCTCGGACAGATTCTTTCTCAGTCCAAACGTAATCTCGTCCTGAAGCAGCCGAGCCCGAGCAGCCAGGCTTGACACGGAGGATGCCCCGGATCCCATGTAGCTGCCAAATTCAGGCTCCAGGTCCCTACTCTCCTGAATCGGGGAAAACTTGGTGATGGCTTTAGGGTCTATGAGGGCCTTCTTGTTCTTCATCTGTTTCTGGTAAATCATAGCTGCTGGGAGTTGCTTGGCTGCCTGTTTTTCGAGGGTCAGTCTGCCAATGCTGTATTTCTCTCCTTTAGGAAAGTGGCGTAAACTGCTATCACTGTGGATATACTGGGGCAGGCCGAGGCCTGTTAATTGTTCCAGTCCCTCAGTTCCTCTCCTGAACTCCTGCTTGATCTGTTGCTTCAGCAGCTTCAGTTCATAGGGCTCTTCCATCGTGTCGTCTTCCCCTTTACCGTAACCCTGAAGCCGGGATGATCCTAAGAACTCTGCCACCTTGATGGAAAAAGAAAACAATACACCTTAAGTGTGATTTTTTTGAAACAGTATGATCTGTTTTTACACACAAACCAACATAAAAAAATCTGAATGGATAATATATGTTAGGAGTGTTTTTAGAGTGTTTACCTCGGCTGTGCGTCTGACTTCGGCTGCCCTGAGTAGTCTGTCGGCCTTGGACAGCTCCTTATCAGGCAGGTTGAATCCAGAACTCAGGCTGGTGTTGCTCAGCCCTGTTGATGCCTTAGTGAGCTCCCCTATGTCCTCTATCAGCACATAGTTCCTGGCATTGTGGTGATCAATATCAGCATAGAAGGAATCCGCAGAGATGCTCGACATGGGACTCGAGGCCATGCTTCTCTCCTCGAGTCCCAGCCTCAGGTCCAAGCTGCCATACTTGCCACCCAGGTGAGCCACTCCGTAGCCACTTTCTGAGGAGGTTGGCACAATCAGCAGGGGCTGGTTGCGTATGACCTCGTAGTTGGTGGTGATTTTAGGCTCTAAATCCGAAAGGGTGGTTTGCCGCTGCTTTCCCTGCTGCAAGAGCAAAGCATGTTGGTAGCTGCCTGACTGAGTCTGGCCATGGGAGAGGGACAGTGTTGGATACGGAGACACCTGTTGGTGGTAAAGGGACTGCTGCTGATACAGGTTCTGCTGGGTATAGTGGCTGGTAGTCTGGGTTTGAGGAACATACTGAGCATAGTGCGAGTAGGGACTAGTTAATGTGTTGTACTGGGAATCAGCTTCTGTTTGTGGGGGGATGAACTGGTCAAATTCCGACTGGGGAGCCGTCCGCGGTCTCTCCAGGCCGTCGCCTCGGGCTTCTCTGATGTTGCTGACCTCACTGTCTGACATGTAGTCTCTTTCCTCTGCCACGCCCTGGAGATAGGCCCTCTCTCTCTTCTCTCTCTCCTTCAGCAGGGCCTCCTTACGACGGTTGATACCCATCTCCAGATACCTACAATCATAAAAAAAAGTCCAAACTACTTTACAACCTCACCACATACAGTTTTGTCAACACTGCAAACCACAAAGGCGGCAAATGTTCAGGTTTTTCACACAATTGTACCTCTTACTATGTGTGAGTGTGGAGAGGTCTCATTGAGTGATGTCAAGGCAGCCTTTTAGCCCATAAGCTATCGGGGTAAGAGATTGCATAAGATGGAGGAATGCAATGATATGGGATTTCATCACTTCAAGACATGAACTCGTCACCAATCTGTTGGTTAATTGATGTTACAGAAAAAATACTTTATCATTCATCATTTTTTTTTGTTGATATGTGGCTTCCTACCGTAGCTTGGCATCAATCTCCTTCTCCTCCTCATCAAGCTCCGCCTGTTTCTTGCGAAGTTTCGAAGACTCTCTCTCCACCAGATCCAGCTCCTTGTCGATGTCCTGCAGGATCTTTGCCCGTGCCATCGTCGTACTGCGGGCCAGACGCCGGCGGGCGGAGCCGGTGCTGTAGCCTGCCCGTCCTGCCAGAGCGTCATCCTCAGGAGGGGGGTCCGGCAGTGTCCGCTTCACCTTCTTACCTGTCCCAGATGGAGACCCCCGGCCCTGAAACACATTAGCACAATACGCATACTTTCAATTTACTTAGTCGTGACAATCATGACAAAAATGTCTCAATTGTACTTTGAGCTTAATAAAATAGTTTTAAAGCAATTAACAAATTGATTGCCGTTGTCAAAATTCAAAATTGAGCTGAAAATGTGTTCACTTTGATCACTTACAGAGTAGCTGTCTGCGTAATATCCACTCATCCTGTCTTCCGTCGAAGGACTCAGGGATTTGGGATCAGAGAGCGACTTCTGACCAGGCTTTAGTGCCCGCGGGCCCGAAGAAAACCTGGTCGGGTCTGCTGTCAACATTCTCTGGCCTCCGTGGGACTTCTCAGGGGACAGAGGTGAGACAGCAGTGTAGAAGATTTTCCCCTTTGAGGGGACCTCTGCTGTTAGGTGTGTAGTGTAGCCCACCTCTATAGGTGCAAGCCTCCGGTCTGAGTCTGTCTGACAGCTCAGACTGCCACCTCTCTGAGAGTTCTCTGGAGCTGAGATGTGCTTGATGATTTCTACCTTCGTGTCCATCTGCACGTTGGGGCGTTTGATTGTCCCAGAGTGGTCAGTCTGGACCGATATCTCTGCCACGGTCTGGATAGCAATACTCGACACTTTCGAGCCATGTTTCCCTTCACTGCTATGCTTTCGAGAGCGTCTTCTGGCTTTGGTGGGCGCATCCCATTCATCTTGGTCCTCATCATCCGTCTGGGCAGAGCTATCAGTATTCCTCCTACTCTTCTTTCTTCTTCCAACATTTTGTTTCTCTGCTGAGTCTTCATCATCTGTTTGCACCCCACTGTCAATTATCTTCTTCCCAAAGTCCTGATCTGCTTGAAGCTTGTTTACTAGATTAAGGTGGTCCTGACCTCCTTCTGGGTGTGCCCCAACTGTTGGTGTTGTGGACTCATCTTTGACTGGCCAATACTGGCCACTGTCTCCTACGCCTGCATATTTTGCATCTAAGAGGTTTCCTGTGGTACCAGTGCTACCATAGTGCTCATCTAGCTGCCGCTGGAGTTGCAGTTGGAGATGCTGGATTTGCTGTAGCTGCTCTTTCTGCTGTGCATAGGTCTCTTGCTGGGCCACCATGTGGGCATGATGCTCCTCTTCTTGCTGAAGGAGAAGTTGCTGTTTCAGAGCCTGAAGTTCCTCAAGCTCCCTTTGCACCATAAGCTGCTCCTGCTCTCGGTAGCGCTGGATTTCTTGCCTCTCCCACTCGAGCTCCTCGGCTAGACAAAGCTGCTTGAGCTTCTCTAGTTCTAGAAACTCTCTCTCCATCTGATACTGAGCCATCTTTGCATTGTCTAGCCCAGGGAAAATAGGGGAAGAGGCCAAAGCATCAAGAGAGGCAGCAATGGCTTCCAAGGTGGTGTCTGAGTACATCTCTGGATAGCCAGTGATGATATCAGCCAAAGCTGTTGGTAGAAGCTCCTTGGGTATTCCAGCATCAAAGGGAATTAACTGTCCTGGGTCTGTGGTGGGAATGAATCCATATGGATGTGGCAGCGACTGGTTCTGGATCGTTGATGTTGGTGTTATGGTTGTGCTTAAGATGGAGCCTGGTTGCGTTGTAATTGCATATGTGGATGGAACAGGGGCAGCGACAGAGGAGTAAACTATTCCATTGGAGGTTCTCAGTGCACTGTTCACACCAAACCCAGCAGGAGCAACTTGAGAGTATGGAGAAGTTGGCGTCATCCCAGGGTAGACCCCCGTGGCTTTGCTAGTGTAGTCTAGTGCATTACCTGTCACAATAGGCCCAAAAATCAATATTTTACTTGATCAAAAATATCACAATCATTGAACAAATAGATTGTATGATAAAAAGCTGAAGGTCATGCACTTTAAATATATAGGGAAACCCTACTGCACATGCATAATTGCAGTCATTATGACTAGCAGGAGGCAAAACCAAAATATTGAGGAAGCACACGCAGGCATACACATGCATCTGTGTGAAGAAAAGAAAGAAAAAAAATGAAGTGTTACTTTTCATCAGAATCATGCAAAACACAAATAAAACACAGAACCTGGTCTAAGAAACTAACATCAATTCATTTTCACTTTACACAGACATCAAAAAAAAGAAAAGAACAGTTCATTCAGATATAACAGCATGCATGGAGAATTAAATAAGGATTTTGCAAATAAAATCTTGAAATATGCTGACTCAAAACAATCCAAGCTCAGAAACCGAATGTGAAGCAAAATACCAATACATGCATAAGTAGAGTGGTACTTACCCGCAGAAAGTTTGGCAGCTGTGAGGTCGATAGCGGCGTCCGAGGGCCCACTGAGGTAGTTGTAATCATTTTTCGGATCTGAAGAGAACAATCCTGCTTCTGTTAGGTTGGTGTTGGACACAGATGCCTGTAAACCATCAATTGCTTTTGTTTCTTGTAGTCTTGCTTCATCGTATTGATAGTGGTCATCTCGATATCCAAAACTGCTGTCAGGCTGGTTTGTGACCGGTGGCTGTGTTCTGCAGCTTCCTGTGAATGGCAGCTTGTAAATGACATCACAGCACACGCTCCTCCTCCCGGCAGTAAGATCCACTGGCGTTCCATCATCCTCGACAACGGTGGTAACCACCCCTGGGCTAGTAGCAGATAAAGCCACCATAGCCCTCATTGGTCTGTAATTTGACAAATCCATGGCTCCAGTGGTCTCAAGAGAAAGAACAGGTCCTCCGTTGCTTATGACTGGGGCTGAAGACATTGGCTGTTTTCTTTCAGCAGAGACAAGAGCTTCGAAGGAGAGGTTGATGGGTATATCTTGAGCTGTAGTTGCCAAAGCACTGACTTTAGGCTGGGTATTCACTGGTCTGTACACAATCTGTGCTAATGGTTCAAACTGTTTGTATGTAGTGAGAGGTAGAGGTGATGATGTGACAGGGCCTTGCAAATCCAAGGGCTTCTCTGCAGGTGTATTTTTATATGAAGCAATGGTGGCAGTGCAAGTCACGATTGTGATGCTGTCGGTGACGACGGAAAGTGTGGTCGCAGGAGTGATCTCCGGACTAAGATTTACAATTTCAGGCTGCACTGCTGTAATCTGACGTCCACTGGAGTCACTGGAGAATGACTGCCGACAAGATTCTGGAGGAGTCAGATCCATGCCCTGGTCCGTCATCTTTATGCCCATCTTCATGGTCCGTAAATCCATAACATCACCAGGATAAATGATTTTACCATTCTGCTTGGGAAGAGGTTGAACTTTAGCCACGTCTGGTTGTATTGTTATTGCCACACTCGGAGAAGGGACCTGTGGCAGTCTTTCATGGACAACAGATACTGTAGTTCTCTGGACTTCAGTTGTGACCACCTGGGTGACCCGGCTGGGGAGGCTTTCAGGAGGCTGGCCTGAGGTGGAGATTGAAGAAGAGTACATGTGACTCATGCTTGACACCACCTTCTCTGGACCCCTTATTTCTTGGCTCTCAATAGACTCTTGTTGAATCTGTGTAATGGTGACTGGGGCCACAGGTACACCCTGTGGAATTTCCTGAACAGTGGGTATCGAGGTCCTCCTGGTATATGCCTCAGTGGTTATTATTTCCAGAGGGCGATCATATTCCGAAGAATATGTCAATACCTTTGGTTGCTGTTCTGTGGCAGGAATAGATCCTCTCCTGTAGGGATCCTGCAGTACATAACCATCGATAGGAACGTCCCTCTCAGCTGGCATGTTAACTACCTGTCCTAGTGATAGTGGTTGTTGCATGCTTATGGATTCTCTCCTGGTAGTGGAAAACTCTTCAGTTGTAACGACTTGCGAGGGCCCCTTGTAATCTGCAGGGTAGGTACAAATTTCACTTGTGTTGTATGGCGGCTGAACTATGGAAGAAATGGATGTCCTCCGTCGACTGGTCGTTGCCTCACTTGCAATCACTGGCATCCCCACCACTGCTTGGGGTTGAATCTCTGATGATGCTATTGAAGTTCCTCTTCCATCATCATCCTTTGTTACAATTTCCACAGGTGTCCCCAATCCAGGTTGCATTGCAATGGCTTCGACAGGTGGCATTGAGTAGATTATTGAGGATGGAATAGCTCTGTAGTCTTGTTGAACATAAGGAGCAGGAGCAACATTTGGATACATTGCCATTTGGTGACTGTCCAGTGGTGCATCAGCAATAGAGGGTGTCATCCTTGTAGCTATTTCAGGCATTGGCATGACTTCAGCGACAACAGGTTGAGGATAAGGCAGTTGAAAAACTGGTGGTACTTCTGGCTGTCGATTGTCAATAGTAATAACTTCTGAAGGAAAGTATGCATTCGTAGGAATAGTAGCTGCTTCAGTTACAGGTGGCTGATATGGAGATAGTTGCTCCGTCAAGAATGCCGGGCTATGTGGAGGTTGAATAATTTGTGTCACAGGTGAAAGTTCAGGAATTATTTGAGCATTGTTCATCCCAGCAGTCACTTGTTCTTTAGAGTCGGTCACTGTTGCATATGTTTCCAGTTCTGTTGGAACCTGGGGATAGACAACAGCTGAATGGACCACAGCTGGTCTATCTTGAAGGATTGGTGCATCCGAGGACACTTGAGGCTGTAGTGGAACAGTGACAACTTCCGTTAGAGCCACTGGCGGCAGATGTTCAGTCGGCATCGGTGCTGCAGGAACCAATACTTCATCTGGACCCTCTGGGTAAACCGTTGGTATTTCTGTGGGCGTGTGTGAAGGCGGAGGAGCAGGTGACAGCGGCTGAGGTCTTGCTGTAGCTAAGACTGTTTGTGGTTGGATAACAATCTCCGGTTCCCTTGGGATTGTAATTGTCTCAGACATTGGTAGAGGTGGTTGTACTTGCTGAGTGATGGGTTGTTGCTGTGGCACAAATGGCTTCTTGAGTGGAGGAGGTACAGTGTGTAGTTGGATAGAAGTGTCCTGCTGTGATGGTACAGCAGTGACATCAGCCACAGGAAGTGGTTGCTGTGCTAGACTTGGCACAGTTTCTATTGTGATTTGCCCTTTAGTAGACACTACCTCAGAAGGTACCACTTGTTCTGCCATCACAGTTGGGGCTACAGCTGTGGGAGGTGGATGCCTTACTGTCGGAACAGATGCTCTCCTCACTGTAGCCTGTGCAGAGAACGCCTCCGTGGGTGTTTTTTGTTCTGATGGTGTGGTTCGTACCCCCGACACTTTTGTAGATGGGATCGACCCTCGTCTCAAAGGTGCCTGGACAGTTATTGCCTCAGTTGGTGAACCAGGCTCAGATGGAAGTGTTATAACAACATATGTTTGTAAACATTTGGCATATCTAGGAGATAAAGGAGACTTTGGAGATGTCGTGCCCAACTTTGACTCCACAGGTCTTGTTAGACTAAGTGATAAAGCGTTCGGGGGCTCTTTAGTCCTTGGCAGTGTTGCTGCTTTGGGAGCCACAGGCGGTGGTGGAGGCTTAACACTCTCCCCTGGCTTGTGACTGAAAACCAGTCCGGCAGGAATTGATATAGGTTTCGGTGGGATGGGAGGAGGTGGCTTGGTGGTTTGACTTGGGCTACTTGCAGTACCAGGAACTGGTGTTGCCTTGTCTGTGGCAGTTGCCACAGCACTGGAGACTAATGGTTTTGCATAGGCTGTTGGTTTGGGTGATGCAGGGGGAGGCAATGGAGTTTGATCTGCAGCAGGTATTTTGTCTGCATGTAGATCTCTTGTCTCTACTGTAGGTGTAGGTTTTGTTGGGAGTGGCGGAGCTGGAGCTACTTGTGGTACATCTGTAGGAGGGTGTTCAGTTGTTTGAGTACTTTGTGGAGGAGATGGAGTGGCTTGACGAGACTTCTCCACACTGGGCACTATGATGACCACATGCCCCTGCCGAGTTTGGGTCACTACCTGAGGAACAGATCCATCTGAGAGCATCTCTTCCATTCTCGGTTGGATGTCAACAACCACGGACTGCATTGGCTGACTTGCCACTGTGGCTTGCTTCACACTGGTTTGCTGGGGAGTCTTTTCAGACGGTAGCTCTGGGGCTGACTCGGGTAATGACACTGAAGTCGAGCGAGGGGGAGGGGGAGGTGGGACCTTCTTTTTCACTATAGTCGTTGATGTTGGAGCTGGTGGAGTCGTTTGGGCAGTTTGCACTGGTGCCCGGATTATCTCTGGGCTCACTGATGGGATAGCTGGGCCTGACGGTACCACTTTAGCTTGGATTTCAGCTGGTGTCGTTACAGGCGCTGACACTTGAGCAAGCACCTGTGCAGAGATTGGAGCTGCAGTTGAAACAAGATCGGGCATCTGTACAACAACTGGCCCAGGGCATGGTGGCAAAGTTGCAGGAGCACAAGTGGTGACTGGAACAGTTTGGGCTGTCACAGGGGCTGCAGACTGAGCCGAGACAACAATGGGAGCAGGACCCGGCGCTGAGACCTGTAAAACAGGTGTTGGGGTGATTGGTTCCTGAGATGGAGATGAAACCAAGTCTGGCATTTGGACCACACAAGGTCCAGCAGTTGGTACCTCCACCTGAAGTGGAGTTTGGGCTTCAGCTTTCGAGACCACAACTTGAGCTACAGAAGCTGTTTCAGCTTTGGAGGGATCAGACACAACATCTGGTATTGTAACTACAACTGGCGCTGGGGTGGGGCGAGCGACAGGTGCCGTCACACCCGCAGCAGGGACTGAAACTTCTTTCGGTGGTGGACCTTTGTATGAAGTTGTAGGCGTTGGTGTGGACATTGGAGTTGAATCCGAGGAAGGAGGTGTTTGCGCTTGGAATGATGACGAAGATGTAGCATTTGAAGCCAAACTGGAGTCGGGAGTAGC
>JAUESF010000080.1:9896318-9908437 GCA_032274765.1 Malacoctenus tetranemus
TTCAGGCAGAGTCATCAGGAGCAGTTTTTTTGGATTTCATAATGTATTCCTTGTGGCCTGATGCTGCACTAATGTTTAACCAGATTAACTAATGATGCTACACACAAACATTACACTTTAATGGCATTGCACGGACCACATTCAGACAAGACCTTCTTGGTCTACTTCTTCCACTTAGTTCAGTCAGGTGTGAAAACTCACCTGAAGTCTGGCACGGCCCAAACAATCAAACTCTTCATCTTAAAATTTGGGTCTTTGCTTTCTTGCATGTGAAATCTTGTGCACATTGTTATGAAAAAAAGCCTAACCTGTCAGTTCACTTCACAAGTGAAATCATGCCATGTGCAATACACGAGTTGGCCTTTGTGTAACCAAGGCAAGGTGCTGTCATCTCTCGCTTTGTCAGATTTCTGTGTTCAGTCCAAACCAGTCAAAGAGCCACGTTTTCTTCCACACTCTCTCTTCTTTAGAGCTCATTTGGGGCTCATTTCCTTAAAGTGACCTGTGGCTCTGCAGGACATTGTCCAAGCAGTTTGGTCTGCATTCAAAAGTGTAGTGAGAAAATGGAAACGAATGTTATGCTGAGGAACCGATTCCCTGCACTATCCTGGTTTGAAAGCACCCTCAATATAGTGTTTGCTCGCCACAAGAAACCAGTAAGTGTTTCATAGCTGTTTCTCAATCTGAAACAAATATAATGGCTGAAGGCGTACCTGTTTTGTTGAAAGCTCCATGGCAGTAATGGCTGTTGGCTCCTGGAACAACAATATTTTGAGAGTATAATTGAAATTAGAGATCATTTTTTTTTCCAGATTTCTTCAGTCCACTGAATAGTGCAGATGATGGAAGAATAACTTACTCTGAAGACAGTCATTTCTTCCAGTAGGACTTCCTCTAAGTCATGCCAAGAGCCTCTGGGGATGGACACCACTTTCAGAATGGTTCCCATGTCTAGGAAACAATAAACACACATTGAGTCAATTCCTGAAACATCTGCTTGCACAGTATCAGGACTTTGCTGTTGTTGCATTTGGATGTCGAATGCATGTGAGTATTCATGAGGCCACATATATTTCTCTTACCTGTGCCTATGAACATGACATCATATTGTCCATCTTCAGCTTCAACTTTGTCCACCACGATCTGTGTGAACTGGTAGTCCACATCTGTTTTGACTATGATTGGTCGATTGTTGATGGGATACACAGGGTTGAACATGGCTGGGTGGCTCCTGGCGAAGGTTACCACTTCGTCGGGAAGGTCTTTGGTTGTGTCAAATCCACCAAATGTCTTGCCTGGGCACTGTGGACAACAAAGGTGACTGTTACACTCCATCTGTAATGCGCACTTCAAATGCTTCTGTAAAAGAGGGCACAGTACTCACTGTGCCAGGCCTCGGGTAGGGTACTCGGCCCTGGAATGGCACCCACTGATAATTTGGTCCGTCTCTGTGAGCATAAGGACCCAGGAAGACTCTCCTGATGTCCGTCATACTGTACATGCACACGGCTGAGCCTTTGAAGATGTTGCTAGAGAAAAGACAGAATTATTCAGACTCAGAATGGGTGTGTTTTTGTTGAAAACACAAATTGTGTAATCAGTTCTTATGGAAAAAAAAAACTAGTCACAATACCTGGAAGTGGTGAAAACTGCATAGATGATCGGGCTCTTTGGATCCTTTGTGCTCATAAGAAAAACATCCTCTGATAACCAAAATGAGATATAATGTGTTACTGACATTCTCCACTCAGAAAATAGCCTTTTATTTCTGCTCACAGTAAGTATTGTTTAGTGTTGCAACGTTCACTCACGGAGTTCGTCAAAATGCGTGTCTATCCCATTGCTGCCAGGCACGGAGCAAATGAGTCGAGCTTTAAGGAAGGTTGTCCACTTATTGACCAGACTCCTGTGTCCTCCCAGATCGTTCTGTTGAAGAGACGATAGTCGAGTTCAGTTTTTTTTAAAGCATGATGCATTCTGGCATAATCACTTGGTTTTTCTTCTATCCTAATGTCTTTTTTAACATGTGCCAGCATTATGTCACTAAAGAACTGGTAGCCATCACTGGAGATTAGACATTGCTGTGCAATATATTTTACTGAAAAGACTGATGTACATGTTGTGTTTGAACATCTCCATTTCATTGTATGACTAACTTATGTTGACTCCTAAAAAGATTTAATAGCACATGCACAAATTCACTTGATTAACATTAACTGATTTCCTTCCCTTATAAACTTGATCTCAAAACCACTTCTTAGTGCTGATTTGAAAAGCATTGGGAATATTTTTTTCCCTTAATAGTCAGGATTTCAAATCAGACAATGTCCCTGATTCTCTGTTTAAAACACATTCAGCAGAGCACTGCTGAACTGTCCTATGTGTTCCAGTAAACATCCTGACAGCACGTGTCTCTGTGCCACACAGGGTAGTGTTTGTTTTCCAGAACACAGCTCACAGATGGGCAAAGTGCAGGCTCATAAAAATGTACTTTACTTAGTGTTGATTTATGACAGTAAATTTGAACGTCTCCAGATATGCATAGGCCCAAATTAATACCACATTGTGCATAATGGCGGGCTTGTCTTGTGTTGAGGATAGCAGATTCCTGACATTCTGCGTTATCAGACTGTTGTGAAGGAGGCACGATACGCAGGCGAACAGGAGGCCGAGGCTGGACGTCCCTCCCTGATCTGCAGTCAGCTTACTGATTCTCAGCTTTATGAATATAAATAGTGCTTTGAATGTGAAGTCGGACACAGGACCACTGATTTAACGTAATGTCCCAGGGAGCTGCAGTGTGCGGCAGACCCAATAAGTGCTAAAGCCTGGCATTAGGATAACAGTGCTGCCATTGACGGCGATTCTGCCTCTCAGGTTCTGGCGACATTTAACATTTCTCTCAGGTTTCTGTCTTCAGGGGCGACGGCACCACACACAACAAAGCCCACTCTTCTGCAGGCTAAAAATAATCACAGATAACAGCTCCTGAAAGCTGCCATTATGAAAGCCACTCAGACACCCGTCAAGTGTTTTGCCAGATACAGAAGCTATTTCACATAATGCTGGTGTGGGTTTGTGTGTGTGTCTCTCTCTCCCTATTGTGTTTGTCTGCAATTCCCTTTATGACTGCCTACACAGGGTGTGTCACATGCAGAGAAGGAAAAAGCACACAAAATTTTTGACACCACCATAACTTCTGTTGCAGCAATTATTCGACACTTAATTGCACTTAAAATATTTCTTTGAATTAAATAATCCTCGTATTAGTTACATGCTTTAGTGCACTTTTACCAATTGATGTTTCATTGCATTTTGCACTGGCCAGCATTTCATTCAGTTTACCAGTGGGCCTTCAGTTAAAACACATTTCTCAGAGTTGGAAAAATCTATTAAAAAAAATAAGGCTCTTTGATCGTAGTGTGTTTGTGCATCCATACTTTGCAGAGCTGTCCGATACGAGCGTGTGTGGCCTTTCCGGCATGTTCTCCATCAATGGCATTCTCTCGAAAGAACAAGTAGATTTTATCATCTTCTGGGTTGTCGCTCTCTGGAATCAGATGAACACCCAAAAATCTGGGATCTGCAAGAGACGTGCAGAAACACAGATGCGTGTTCAACACAAGGAAACTCAAACAACCATCAATCTCTCACTTTTACCAGATAGTGATTCAGTTGTAAAAGCCAGAAATGAGGAGGGCAGGAAATGTTCTCAGCCTCTTCCATTTCAACACAGGTCTTGAAACAGTTGTGTACATCAGACAGTCAGAAAACTGTGGAGTTATAAAATGACAACAGTACATGCAAGTACTCGGGAGGCCTCCCTATGTGCCTGTTCCAAGCAATAACAGAAGTTTTATATTGAATTCTAAATTCCTCTGGCATGAGGTCGATGAAATGAATAATGTGCTTCTTGCACCGTGTTTGGACAGTGATATTTTCAGCTATGTGCAGACACACTCGAGGTCCTTGGCTAACGCGGCCGTCTAATAAATTTCAACAATATACAGTGGCAAGAAAAACTTGATGAATCTTTTCGCAAGGATTATCACCAGTAATGCAAGAAAAAAAACAGTCAGGAAATATGATCAGGTTCTGCCTCTGCCATAGTTGAGAAGCAAATTGTTGACATAATCTGTTTTAATTGATAACCTACACATTATCACATCGTCCTTGTTCCCTTAGAGTATGCAGGACATTTATTATATCTGAAAGTAGCTTTGGGACTGTTAATTTTGCAGGATTATTGTCTGACTGATATACAAAACCGTGTAAATGGAAAAATGCAGTAAAACTACTGACACAAGCCCTAGCAATCCCATACCCATGGATATCTATAGGAACAGCAGTGAGTATCTTGGCAATGCAAACTTAAAAAACAAACAAAACTTGGCACAACTGCCTTGACATGTTCATTGTCCACTCAATGGTGAAGATCTGTGGTGAAGTTTTTGAGTAGCTGAGAGGAGGGAAATGTCCCCCGTCCCACTGGTTATAAAAGGAATCTGATCTTGGTCAAACGAGGACATTCCCACAGGGAAAACTGGAGAAGATCTGGAAACTCCCAGGAAAGCATTTGATGTCACTACAGATTACAGTGGTGTTTTTGGAGATCAAGAAATAAGACACACAAACAACTGATTTTTATTCTATTTTTGCTTGTATTCAAAAGCATCTACTATGGTACTCTTCCTCACCACTTAAGTGAAATACACTTGCTGTTTTGACACTTAATCATTGATGCTGGGGAGTTTAATTTTGTCTGCCTCTTGGGCAATGTCTGTGACGTCAAGCTTGTTTGTGTCTTTTAAGAACTGACAGCTGCAATAACAACGGCCATGTTGTTTGTCTGTTACTATCATGTGAACGCTGTAAACTGTGGAGGCCGGACTTTTTGTCTGGCCACTTTCTCAGTTCCGGGCTGTATGAAAGTAACTTGGCAGAGCGGATGGTTCTCGTCCGTAACTCCATCTGGGTCTTCTCAATACAGAACCTGCTCGGCAGATGTTTGAAAAAGAAAACCCCCCACCAGTCTGTCACTCTGAGGACACAGAATGGCTTCGACCAATCAGGTTGCTGCTCCCTTCCTACTGCTGTCACTACCAGAGCCAGTTGCAACCACACAACGCGTACCAAACCATAGCACAGTATCCCGGTTGCAACATTGCACTTGCCTCTCAGGATGATTGACTGGTCCCAGAGGACACAGATTGACACTGACAATTTTTGACTGGGCAAAAAGGTTTTGAGTGGGAGTTTCCAAGATTGACCCCGAGAGCTTTGTGATCTCACATTCTCGTGGGACTTCACAATCCCACGGCTCGCAGAATGCATCTTGCTTGCAAAGAAAATATGAATCCACTACTATAAAAGAAAATACAATTACATTTATACATTTAGGGGACAACTTTTTACCAGAATACTGAGAAAACATTGCATGATCAAAACAGAGCAACTGCCTTTTTTCTCACCATTTAGCCACCTGGAGTCATGTTGCTCAGTCCTGATTGGGTGATGCCTTCCCAGAGTGCGAAAGATGGCAAAGTCCCGCCCCATGAAGTCAGCTGATGTCCCAGCATACAGTTCTCCATCTGAGATGAATGAAAAAAACTGAGTGTAGTAACACCAGAACAAGAAGCCATCTTTTTTTCCCCCTTTTTCTTTATTCACACTGATGTAGGTGCGAAAGTCAGGGGGATTGTTCGGGGGGGCTTAACAGCTCAGGTATACTCTGAGTCATGAGATAACAGACACTGACAGACGTGATGAACATCAGGAGTGTGAAATTGACATTAACATAGCAGGCAGTGCTGAGATTGGGGGGGTGCAAGTGAAGGGTGAACGGATGGTAGGTCAGATGAGGAGGGACAGGACAGAGGTGTGAGACAGGGGGAGTACATAATAATGCTGGTGAGAAAGCAGAGAGACAAGAGAGAGGAGATGAGGGGTGATGGGCTGGAAAATGGCCATCTGCTAGGTTAAACCGTGTGATATAACACAATGTGACTGGCAATAATTGGTGGCGGAGAGAAATGACCCCTCGCACATGGATCTGCTTTATTTGCCAAAAAATGCGATTTAGTGTAAAGAAATCTCAATAAAGTGTCATCGACCACACACACCCGCCACTTAAATCAGCTTCAAGTAGATTGAAATAGAGTTTACAGTCCTCCCAATTAGAGGTTCCTGAACCAGTTCCCCATATAATGACTGACAGGAATGCCCCAATTCTGTTATCCACACTGGCTTTATATCCTATATATCTGCTGCAATGAAAGAGCAAGAGGGTGTTGCTGGGTTCGCACGGATTTATACGACCCCGCTCTACCGCACGGAAGAACAGCACAGTGTATCCGGTCTCAGACTCACCAATTAGCATGGACGCAGTCAGCAGCTTGGGATCGTAAGGACTCTTCCCACGGCCGTTTTCAACATGAGGCTCCAGTCTGAACACATTATCCTGTATGCAGAGAGACCCAAAGCCACATTCTAACAAACAAACCAATGATCTGGATTCACATTAATTCTCGAAGAATAAGAAGTGCATTGGGGTCAGTAAGACATTTGCAATGCATTTCCCTAAATTAGTTTTTATTTGTTTTATTGTTCAATTTCTGTAGTTTTATTGCTGAGCATTTAATGTGTCATGTACAGCTCTTTGTTACAGCTGTAGATAAAGTGCCATAGAAACAAAGTTGAGTTGAGTAATGTTAACAATTAGTATAATTATTCGTAATGAAATTTGAAAGGGGTCGCTTGCATCTGAGCACGAATGTTTCAGAGCTTTTTGAATTCAAACGATTGGTGCATCTTCCAAACACGAGACGAGCAGAATATTAACACAGACCGTTCAGTTTATTGGACTTCAGCTAAACACCTCGGCACACAACAACCCCATAAAGAACATCTACACGCTCTCAAACAAAACTGAACATTATTACTCTTTTAAGGGCTGAATTTATGGCAGAGCTGTTGCACTGGGTCACATTAGATTGTACCTAATAGGGTAGCAGGCGAAAGAATGTTGTAATGGAAAAGTGACAATAAAAGGAGAAATGACAATAAATTTACTCTCTCTCTGTGACTCTGTGACCTTAGTGTTCATAAGAAACCCATCAAATGAATGACATCACTAGGTAATGATCTGTACACAGCAGATAGATTTTCACAGAAATATTTTCTGCCTCTAATCGTCTGCAAATAGCCGTTTAATGAGTAGGAAAGTCACATTTATAAGTCTGACTCAGTGACATTTGGAGGAAAAGAAGGCAATTTCACTCTGTTATAGTCAAATGAACGCCAAATGCACGGGCATACTCACAAACACGCACAGACACACACACACACACACTATTGCCTTTGTGCCTGTCGAGGACATTACAGTGATTTTAATTTCCTGGAGACTTGGTGATGCTTTACCTTTCCCTGACCTTACAACACATCTCCTTGGCAATTGTTGTCGGGTTTTCCTTTAATTTCACCTCGTACCAAAAATTATGAAACGTCTTCATAATGTTACTTCTCTTATGTATGTGGGTCCCCACAATCTTGGTAATACTTGAGAAACACACACACAGCAGTTCCACATTACGGTGATGCATTGGAAATCCCGCCTTGAAATCCATGAAACCCTGTGTTTAATTTTCCACCTCATTTCGCTGAATGAAATCATGTTTTATGCACTTATCAAATCATTTATTAGGAAGGAAATTCACTCACCCTTGTCTCCACATTGCTATTCTGAACTTTATATACTTAGACTTCATTTCTCATGGAGCCTAGTATAGCAGTCAAGTCCCCAAGCACACATACATTATTGCCTTTGACAGCTAGTGGAGCCTGTAATGGAAATGTGGCGTGTGTCTGGGTACCTCTAGTTTCTTGCCGACCTCCAGGTAGGAACACACAGGGTGGAAGGCGCCTGTCCCGCACACATACAGATGGGTCTGGTTGAATGGCTGCAACACCTTTATGAAATTGGAGCACTCTCTCTGGTTTAGAGAAGACGGGAGAAGATGATCATACACATTAGGATTTGCTGCAGTTTGACAATTTGAATCAGTGAAAAAAGTGGTGTATAAATAAGCAGGTCAGCCCACACAGAGTGCAAAGGTCTTGTCGAAAATCCAGCCCGCAAATGTAGGGAACTGCTAGAATAATGAGCACAGCTTAAAGTAATCTACTGTAATTCCCACAGAAGAACCCTCAAACCCCAGTGATGTGCTGAGCAATAATACTGGAAATGGTATTATGACTTGACTAAGCACTGTCATCCATGACTCTGTATTTTTTTCCACCTCATTCAGTACTCTGCAGTCCCTCTCTGACACACAGTGACGCATTAGTCTTTCTCTTTGAACTCAGTGACCTCTTTTACTGCTGGCCTTAGAAGCTGTACATATATGAGCCGAGCATTTCGCTACCAAAATATAGGATGATGGAAAAACAAAACAAGCAGTCAACAAAAGTACAAAACCACAACAGCTGTGTAACAAATGAAATAACGTATTTCTACAGAGGTTTACTAATATTCTTGCCATATAGAAGTTTTTAAACAAGTACTGCATTACAAAACAAGGTGTGTGTGTGTGGGGGGGGCATCCGTCTATGCTGCATACATTGCTCTAATGCCATATGCCATCCTTCCCCGTGTTCTCACAGCACGTGTCTAAGTCAGCTTTATTTCAGATAAAATCTGGTGGGTCCTGACATTCACCAAAGGGGAGGGGAAAAAAAGCAAAATAAATACAATCACAAATTATGCATGGCCTGATTCATCCGGCTTTACTCAGTCATGAGCCGTCTCTGTTTGTATAAGCTTTTGTTGTCACTTAAGCAGCTGTTTTCTTTGGATTTAAAAGCGGGTTATTTATCCGAGAGCTGAGCGGTGAAGTTGCAAACAGTGATGTACATCTGTGAACGTCTGCATGCTCTTTTTGCACTCTGGCACCTCTGAATATCAAAATGACGAAGCACAAAAGATGAGACAAAGCAGTTAAGCCCGCTGTGATACCTCTAATTTCTGGTTTTTAAACAAATAGTTAATTGTTTTCAGCACAATCAGTAGCATCACTGCTTGTCAAATCACCTCCCCCTCTCTTTTTTTAAACTTTACTCTCAAGGGTGTTCTGTCACACCTTCAACACTCTTCTACCTTCTTCGAGCATATTCATTTGATCTTCATGCTTGTTTGCTCTGTAAGGATCGTGGGTCATTGGTCGAGTGACTCTCCTTATCTTTCAGGCTCCTTTTGATTTTTCACCCTTCTCTAGCTTTAGAACAGAAAGACCACCCCTCAGGGCACCTTATTCTTCAGTGCCATAATGTTTACAGAAAACACACAAAAGACTTCACGGCACTTCAAATCATCCACACCGAAATAGCCGAAGACACCGGGAAGCTTCAACCCTTCTGACCGGTGAACTGAGCCACAAACAGCATTGGTACGATTTTACATTCCAGCGTTTTGCCTCAGGCTGTATTGAAGCTAGAATTCATAACACAGCTTTCAGGGAGCAGAGACAACCTCTCAGCATGTTTACACAATTTCACCACACCGCACAAGTTGCTTTAAAGCAGCACTTGGCCAGTTGCAGGGGGATGTGATGCTTGGCTTGTCATGCAAGGGTTGAGTGAGGTAAAGAGTCTGAATGAAGCTCCAAATGTTAATGTCACAACAAGTCATTATTTTTTTTAGATAATAGACAAACAAACCCGCTACACCTTTAAAAACAAGTAATATTTTGACTAGGGCTCAATATTTATTTATTTGTTGAACTGAGTTGTCGAAAGCTGTCACAGTCGGACTATTAACTGTAATAATTCCCATCTTTTATCCATTAGCTACATCTATTTTATTGCTGTAGAAGGTCACACGGGCTGAGGCCTGTCAGGGACTGAAGCTGGAGCACTTTGGCAGTGAGTCACAAGTGTAGGGCTCAAACTCGTTGGTTCACAATGATCATTTCCAATTACCAAGGAAACCAAAGAATCCAAAAAGCCAATAAAAGTGCAGTGACATGCTTACTTCAAACTGAAATGCCCGAGCTTTAAGTAAGAAGAGTGTTTTTTTTCAAGGGGGGAAGAGGTGCATAATCAGTGTTACAAATACTTTTGACATCCACTTTGAGATTGAAATAGTTATGCAGAAAAAGTTATTATGCCCATAGTACTGTTGCAATAAGAAAGCCTAGTGATTTCCCAGGCTTTACCCTATTAAGTAGAGTGCCCAGAGGCTTGATACGTGATTAAGGTCAAATGGTGGTCTCAATCATGGCTGTGAGATTATGATCAGACTTATGGCCATGTAGGCTTTGTGCTGTCTATATGACAGATTGGCAACACTGTGGTATAAACAAACGAAAAAGGGAAAAAAAAACTCATAGTGTCTATGATTAAAAAGGCATATACAGGGTTAGTGTAATCCTCATGTAGCTACAAAAGAGATTAGTTTTGAGACCTGCACAGTTACAGATGGTTCACAGTATATGAAGAGAGACATTTTAAAGCATTTGTGGGAGTTAACAGGCAAAATACTGACATCCACTTGAGAAATGGATGGTTTTAGCTCCTACCGAGAGATCTTTTCCTGCCCACTTGCATTCATCTCTTCTGGTGGGAGAAGCTGGCCATGGGATCTGAAATACAAGCAGAGGCCTTGTGCATGTTAGAGAAGAATCACCTCCACCCAGAGTCAGTTTTTCAGTCAGCAGACAGAGCTGCAGCTCATGTGCTTGGACTTCGTGTACAAGAGTTGAAGGGGTCACAATGCGATTTGTTATCCACTTTGTTTTAGTTTACTCCATAATTCATCCAGGTGTACAGAGAGCATCTAACATGCCTGGCTCAGCGTGTGATCATGTGCGACAGCCTTGGTCTGAAACATTCATGAGGCACTTTTCTTAAGAAACAGAAAAAGATGTCCCTGGATACCTGAGCTGCTGCCTGGCACTTTGGCAGGAGATGCACAGACAAGAGGCAGGTAATGAGTTGGTGAAACATGCAAACAGACTCGTAGTCTGTAGTCTTGACCCCTTCAGGCACACATGCTGCAAATCACAAACTGTACCTTTGTAAAATCCTTGCTGATGTTGAGGAGGTTGAACGAGAAGATGTGGTCCTTCGCTCCCACCACCAGTCTTCCTTTCTCCTCATCGAGCAGGAAGGTGTGGTACGCCGAGCTGTTGGCCAGGCCCTCGAATGTCACCAGATTATTAGACTCCAACATGTCTGCAGGGAGGAATGAAAATTTAAACGGTAATCAGTACAATAAACCAGTCAAAGAAGTGCAGATTGTGGGCTCCATGCAAATCCAAAAAGCATCCACTTGGTCCAAATCGATTTCAATTGTTCTATAAAATATTCAGGGGCTGCCTCCGTGACCACCAGTTCACCTCTCTATTCCTTAAAAGACTCCTGAGTAATTTAGGTGTGCCAAATTTTTACCCCATGCCTTTAAGTGCACCTAAGTCGAGATTGTGCGCCTGTAACCCCGAGAAACTCTGATTCAAATTTCACTCTGCAGGGAGAGTGACTATAAGAAGCCAATGAGCAGACCATCATCATGGGGAAATGACCCTCACCAGGGATGCCAAGCTTAGCAATGACTAAGTAGGCTACAGTTTGAAACTTGAAAGGATAATTATGTCAAAATAATCTGCTAATATTTCATACCCCTAAACTGCAGGATTACACTAAACCACATTGCCTATCAGGCTACTTTGCTACTAAAGCTCATGGGCCGCAACTTCATGTAATGCCCTGCCAAGTCGGGCAAAGTTGTGACATTTGCTTTCCCAGCAGAAAGCCTGACTTGTCACCAACAATGAGGATCTAATTACCGTAACGACCTCTAAAGGTGGCATTATAGTATTATAACACCTTTCATGCGACATGTGTAGAACCACACACAAACATGCATACACAATAATTCTCTCTCCTTCTCACATTTTGTTCCTGCCAACAAAGTCTAACCACTCTATGACCCCCTCCTATTGACCACCCACACAAAGAGTAAAGACTTATGGAACAGAAGAGAAATGGTTTCTTTGGTGTGTGTGTGTGTGTGTGTGTGTGTGTGTGTGTGTGTGTGTGTGTGTGTGTGTGTGTGTGTGTGTGTG
>JAUESF010000080.1:9916674-9937776 GCA_032274765.1 Malacoctenus tetranemus
ATAGAGGATGACCGATATAAACTGTATTTTGCTCATTTTCTATCAGTCAAACTTTTTGTTGGCAGTCCAAACTGACTAAGCTTTCCGTGGCATAAAAAGCCACGTGTGAGACCAACAAGACATTTTATGATTAACAGGCACTTTTACTGTGAAACATCAAGAGTTTATCGTCTCCCCAAGTCTAATGCATTAGTGATGAAGATGTCATCACAGCATTGGCGCTCATGGACAAACGGACAAACACAGGTCTGCCTATTCTGTTGGGTGATGGCGCCACGTCGGTTTCAACAATCACATGAGTGCACACTGCTCTTCCTAGAAGCTGTTTTCCAAGTTAATTTCCGAGCGAAACCGTCTGTCTTCAATGCAAAAGTGTGACTGATCGCATTCTGTGTAAAGTTTTTGGTGATAAGCAGTGGACGCCTCATTCCCGGAATGAAACAGAAAGTGTTGAGGGAGACTTTAAAAGTCATTGCATTCAAACACAGGTTTTCCAGCAGGTTAAGGAAATCAAGCAAAAAAAATCTTTCTGTCTTCTGCAAAATGATTTGTATTTTACAAAGAAGCATTCCAAAACATATAACAAGACCAGATTACCCATTCTAAATAGACACTTGAGTACAATGATGGATTGATTAAGCATTTAACTCTATTGGAGTCTGGAGGGGAGTTCCCTGTCTTTTCTCTTTAACCATCCCAAATGAGATGTCAATCTCCCTCTAAACAGCAGACCCTCAGTAAGCTGATTCCTTCTCGTGGTGAATGATAATGACTTTAGTGCCAATGGTGTGGTTAAGACCTCTAACAGGCTGTATCCACCGGGATAAAGAGCCATCAGACAGTGGGAGGAGAGCTGAACTAATCCTGTAGTGGAGGGATGGGCCTCACGGTTATGCTAATGTAAGCTGGCGCTTGGACGTTCCAGTGAGAACACTGGAGTCTATGGGGAACAAGTGTCACGCCAAAGTCTGCGCCTCACAAATAGACAGGATTAGGGACTGGAACAGGAAGATCCCTTTCTCTGCCATGTGGGGGATTGGCAATGTTGACGTACTAGTTCTTTATTCCAGGGATCATGTAACTCAATCTGCCATATCTAAGACCAGAAAGGCTGATTGTTTGAGGTGAATTAGGAGTGAAAGATCCTCTTTAGAGTGTTGCTCCACACTCTTTTTGGCAAAAGTTCTTGTTTGCCTGTTGATTGTGGCAGTCTGCTGGTTTATCCAACATTCAGGTAATAAGCATACATTGTGCTTTGTATCAGCGTTATCAGTTTGGCTAAAACACAATTTTCTGTGATTATACTGTCCAAGTAATCTCTCCTAAAAGCATCAGTTTCAGTCACAGACTATGAAGTTGTTGAGATGTATGTCTCGTTTCCTCCAGCCTCTTTACCTTACTATGGTGCAACAACATACTGAATAACACTCTTCACATAAAGAGAGGGTCCTGTCCTTGACTATGCATGGGCTTTTATACAACCAAAACGAGTAGTGTGTTTCAAAGAGAAAGCCTCTCGCTCTGAAGTACCAATTGAACATGGCCTAAACTCTTCTATTCAGAGAGGCAGAGAGCCCAGAGTTCTGTGACCATCTCAGAGTTCATCAACTCATATGAGTGAGTACAGAGGTGGTGGTGGTGGTGGTGGTGGGGGTTATAGAGATGAATGGCATCTTTGGGAGTGGGACTGATGAGCAGCAAGTAGATCAGTCAATACTCTTTAAAAGCTGGACCCCTCCCCACCCCCCATCACACACTTTCCCACCCCTTTAACAACCCACCCTCCCACCCCACCACAACTCTGCACCAGTACATATATCAACCCCCCTCTCTGGTTGATCCATCCCACCTCTCCCCACTCTCTATCATAATTGGGAATGCACTCCTCTCATTGAGAGATTTGGCTCAGCAAAGTGAACCAGGAGTCTAATACAAGCAAATTACCCACATGTGCCACCCACCTTCGTTTTCCAATACAGGCCGTGGTCAAACCCTGGCTCCACCCACACAGCTGGAGAAAAGATTAGGTTCGCCACAGGCAGAAGTGACTGATTGGAACAGGGACAAAAGCAAAAACAAAGCTCACATCCAAGGAAAAACACACAGTGCAAGTTAGAACCTGATGGTTGATTGATATATATATTTTCAGTTTATTTTCCAAGAGAAATGAGCAGTCACAAGATTGAAAAAAAATCATTGTGTGATATTCTATACTTGGTGTAGTGCCCCCTCTGACAGAGGCTGCAGAGATGCTCTTACCCACCTGCCACTGCGATTGGGTTGCTACATTTGACAGGCCTGATGTGTTGACATTTTGGATTTTCAGGGCATAAAACGGTCCTAAACAGATGTGTGAGATGGCACCTTTGGCTGCTGATCCAAGTAGCTCTGAAGGTACTGGAAAAAGCTCACATTCTCACCAATTCAGCCAGTGAGTCTGTGGGAGAGACAGCAAGATGAACACATTGAATCTGACCACTGCTGGTCACCAGTAGTGTGTTTTGTGCTACCAGTGATACAGCTCTGTCAACACACGATGTGCAGAAAAACTCCTCCGCTTCTACAGCCCATGTAAGCAGACTCATTATGGCATAAATAGACAAAGTATTCCATGCACTATTCATGACTGAATGAACCACATGCAGTTGGTGATTTATCCTCACTTTATGAAAAATGGATGGAAAAATTGAGAAAAAACCCCTCAGTTATGAATAAATTATTTTGTATTACAGCGTGTTATCTTCGTCACTATAAAAGCTGTAGTCTCAATAGACTGTGCGATGGCAAAAGTGAATTTATGCATTGTGCCAAATTTGAGTTGCAGGTAAACACAGATTTTATAAGCATACAAACAACGTGATCACTTTCCTGAATTCCTCAACATATCAACACAAACATAAACTCCAGTTCGCTCACAAAACCCTTTTTCCGCACTACCATACCAGTTTGCCAGCTGGGCACCAACACCAGGACCAGAGGATACAGTGTCTGTTTGGATGTGCCTCACCAGCTCACCGGCAACATAAATTTATCATCATCCATCAATATTTCAGCCTTCAGGCTACCTGCATCTCAGGTCCACAGGGTAAAAGTAAAACACAGTCGCACTCTGGCTTGCATGCACCAACCCGCTGATTACACGAACAGCGATCAGGAACGGGGGCTATGACAGCTTCAGTACACAGAAACTGGTCACAATGCTGAGGTCAAACATGCCTGAACGCATCACACATGATAAATACTCTGGCCAAACTTGTGTGTGTATGTGCGTGTAAGATGAGACATATTGTGGATGATGTGGATGATTTATAGCCAGCAGTGAGTCAAGGGACATTTTTCAACAGACATTTTGATGCCACACAGTCTCACCGTAACGCGATACTTTTTGTTTACCAGCTTTCCGGGAGGTGACAGCGCAGGGTCAGCTGCAGTGCACTGCCTCTGGAGCTGGTAGCGTTTCCAGGATGCGTTTAATTTTCAGCAGTATAAACTCTTTGCAGAATACAATCCCTCAGCAGCAGCAACGTCCAGCTCTACCATTCGCAGAGATATTCATGATAACTAGAAATATGCAGTGGTGCTCGACACCACAACATTTCCACTTGGTTACTTGGAGGTCCATGGTGAAGCTGTGCAGCCCCACTTGGCAGACACATTTAATTTCCTTGACAGTCTTTACCATGCTTGGGCTTCCAGAGATCCTCTCCTTATTGCAATCTGCTATCATGGTGAATCAGCTTCTCTTCTAAACTGTATTTGTCCCAACTTAACTGGTCAGGAGATACAAACCAGACTCGCAGTGTGGCTTAGGCCACACACCATTTCTGTCTAAGCCATCTATTACTGCTTTACTTAAAGAATAATATTTATACTATTACTTTTTAGGGGGGGGGGATCACCGCTTGATATATTTTTAGATTTTCACATATGCTCTCGAGAACTTGTATTGAAAGTTATGTATTGAACCACTGACCGAGAGGCCAGCTGATGCTGAGCAAATTTGATGTCAACACAAAAGCTGTTTTTCTAAAGCAAATTCTACATTCCTCAGTGTGAAAATACATTTCAGATGTTGGGTTCAGTAATTTTGTCTCATTCTATCAATACAAAAAAAAATGAAGACGATTACGAAATGGCGACAGAATAACCACGTTCCCATAACGTGAAACACATGCCATTGAATTAACTCAGTAGCTCATGTTTTTATAGTCTATTTCCCTGCATTAATAAATCATTCTTCTGTCAAATAAGTTATATATTTTGTGAGGTTTGGAAACTTGCAGGTTTTGCAGATTTACTTTGCAAATGTCATAAATCAATTTGTGCACGAAACACTGACCTTTGCAAAGCTGGTCCGTCAAAGTCTCACGTTCATTTTTTCCCCCTACAACACAGAAAGCAGAGACAGAGAAAGGAGAGAAGAGTTACAGCATGCGCACACGTTTATGTGTGTTTGTACGGTGGAGACAGACGAGCTGATACTCATCACTGATGCTGTTTATTGATTCTGCTCCGAGTGACAGCAGTCTAGACCTCGCAAAACGCGCTTCCTTCACGCTATAACAAACAGAACTGACACAAACATACACTTCACTTTTTGTCTCTGTCACATTGCTGGCAGTTAACATAGTGAGTCCTATGCAGCTCCAGGTGTGAATGGGGAAAGTTTGGGAGGGAAAGAAAATGAACCACTAAACCATAGCCCAGCATGTAACAGTATACCTTCTGGAAGTAGACATAACAATAACTTCGTCCAGCCAAACATTTGATGGACTCAAACTCCATTTTCCCCCTCGTTGCGGGTAGTGCCAGTGGCAAAGTGGTTGGCGAAACACACAGGAGCTTCTGTTCCTGCTCCTTTAAAATGTTCCAAGCGGCTGATACTCACAGGACTGACGCATCTTTCCCAACTCACATGGCTCAGCCAACTCATACAGTGTAACAATAATAATCAACTTTCAAAAGTTTTTCAAATGGTTTTTGCTTCATAAGGCACAAAAATGGATGGGCTCTTTCAAAGAGAGCCACTTTCTGTTTCCGACTGTATTCCTGCATTCGAACCATACTGAGTGAACACTCCTGTGGAGGAATTCAGAGGTTTAAGGGGCGAAAGGTTGGACTTCATTACAAAGCATCAATGAACACGCAGGATCATACCCCCATACCACTGTGTCGCTCTGGATTATAGCATCATCTTTGAGACTGCATCTCCAATATGTGTCAGAACATGATTGGTGGTGTTGTTCATGGTTGTCCAAAGAATTTTTTGGAGAAAACCAATTCTGCTTTGAAGAAAAGAGCTTATACATTTATTAGTATAATGAAATTGATGCACCTAAAGTATTTTTTAATAAGTAAAATTTCTTTGCATTCATGACTCACTATTACATGGGAAAATTCCAACTTCAAAGCAAAGAAAATAATCCTGAGTGCTTTCAAACATCTAACTTGTCTTTGGGAAAGTGGAGAGCTTCAAGAAACCCAAATAATAGTTTGGCGTCAGTCAACACAGCAGGATTGTAGATCACAGAGGGAAACAGAATTTCTTCATGGTTCTAAAGGAAAACGGAAAGGATCAAATTTGTGGATTGAAGTGCAGAAATCGTGTCAAACCTACAGGGGTGAATTTTTGCTTGCGTCTTTTTAAGTGGGTGATGACAGCATTGTTTGGTATATTTCTGCAGGTTATGAGCAGGTCAATTTTTGGCATGTGCCTGTTGCCATGTGGATTCTCCAAAACTGTGGCGTGGGGCTTTCCTAACTGGTAACTTTCCAGTTCCCAGCTGAATGAATGCACCATTAACTCCAACTAAACTCAGACAGTTCCAAACACCAGATGTTTCCTTTAGTTTTCACCCCGAAAGGTCCGCCATACTTTTTTTAGCTGTATGCTGAGATTCTCAAAGAGCTTTCTGACCAAAATAAACATATAATACAGTTCTGTGGTTTAGTCAACTTTTAGCAATCTTACACACTCTGGCATCATTTTATGTGGACATGTCGGACATTTACTCAATGCTTTTATTGTGTCTCTTTCTTTGACCCCCTGAAACTGCACTTCAGCATCAATACGTGGGACCACTATAAACAGTGTGCGTTCTGCCATTTGGCAATAAATTAGCTGACCTTGTCAATAGCCAGAGAGTCTGGGCCTTGGTAGATCCATCTGGGTTGTCTCTTTTGATGAGCCTTATAGTGTGGATCCATGAGCCCCTATCCTTCAACTTAGATTTATGCCGTCAGACAGAACCTTGGCTCTGATATAAAACTAATGATTCTCCTTCAGCCTTGGATGCCTTTGCCCTTATTGTGTGCAGCATACCTGCGTTAGATGGCAACAGACAAAGGTGGGGAGAGTTGTGCAGTGATTTCCTCACAACATCAAATTTAATCAACAAATTAAGGAACAAGAAGAACTGGAAAGTTAAAATAAAAACAACAAATTGAAGTTTATTTTGGCCTTCATTACTCTGCATCAAAAGCAACCACCTTTAATTTAGCTATGTTTTCAAGTCCCACATCTCTCCATATATTTTGTAGTTTCAGACCTCTCCTGTCCTTTTTGGCCACTCAGGCACTGATCTAACTTCCTCAAGGCCTCGGGGAGGTCAATAAAACGGCACCAATTTCCACTAATTAGTTGAGGGGAAATTACGCCACATTCAAGCCCGTGCCTGGACGACTTTCATCCTGCCCTGTCGGTCCAGGTGTTGCCTCTAAAGTTGTCTGGATACCAAATCGAACAAGATTTTACCTTTTTGAATGATACAACCGATTTGAGGAAAAAAACAACAAAAAAAAACTTTACCTGAGTCATGTTATTCATCTCAGGCTCCTTTTATCTCTCCTTTATTTGGCACTATCCACAGGTATGCTGTTGGACATGCGTACTTGAACCAGTCTGCCAGGTGCAACTATATAATTTTAACAAGTTTTTCTGACATCCTGCTCATAAAGTATTTTTTATGATGTCGCATGTAGCATTTAGAGACACCGTTCCATTTGCCTGATACCCCACCACTATCACCCCCAAAAATGTGACTTATGTAAAAGCTGTACACACATTACCATGTTTTCTTCAGATCAGATTTCATGTTGAATGAAAAACATTTATCAAAACGAGTGGCTGCAGACCAAAACAAGTCATCATGAAAGGGCAGTGTGTTTAGTTTCACTTCTAAGAAAGCCTGCATTCCTGTAAGTTAATATAGGGCTCTCACTGACTAAGGAGAGCTTCTGCTCCACATTAGGTTGCAGGAACCCCTACAACATTCAGACGGAGAGAAAAACGATATTATTGTATGGCCCCCTTTTGCCGAAGGATCGGTAACTACTGAGCTGGTCACAGCTGAGTGAGAGAGGCTGTTACCTGAAGGGGAGCAGTGAAACACCACATATCCATCTCTCAATCTCTGATTACAGCACTGATAGCAAGAACTCTCTATGGTGGGGCAAAGTCAATACTGAAAGAGGGGTGAAGAGGCATTCAGCAGTTATTTGATCCAAAAAGGAAGGAAAAAGTAGTGCGTAAAGCATCTTCTTTATTGAAAATATGCAAGAAAAAAGGGTTCAGCTGTCCAATTAAGCCCCAACCCAGAAACCCGTGCCCAGGAAGGAACCCTTGGCCCTGCTTTCCATACCCAGTGTATCACGCCACATTAGTCAGGCACCATACTCTGCCAAGGCTTCGAACACAGCACGGCAACTGCTCTCCAAGTCTAAAATCACATTTAGCCACCCCTCCTCTCTGCTATCCCTTTATCTCTCTCTCTTCCAAGCATCATGGCTCCTATGGATGTTGCCGGCAATCTTAAGTGACCAAAGTGAACCAGGAAAAGGGAAACGCTTTTACAATAGGTGGACACATTTGGGAAATGCTGCTGGTTGCATACAAATGCAAACAAAGAAACCCGGCAGACCCTCCTGAAGAGCACAATCAGTCTAATTCTGCTTGCAACCTTTTGGCCTTGACATCCAATAGCTGCGCCGCACTGCCAGTGATCACACAGGGTGAGAGCGCCCGGCCTGCCATCTCCAATCATGCCACAATGTCCTGCATCTTTCATGTGTCCGTCTAATTGGGCGACATTGTATGAGTGCATCAAGTTGTTTTCATCATTATAGCTGGTTGACTGAAAACCACTTTGAGTGTTGTAAACATGAGTTTAAATGTTCGTTAATGAGGTTCTAGTGATACATGTGGGGTCTGTGCAGCTTTCAGTTTCACGAACCTCTGTACGCTCATCGATAACCTCTGTAACAAATGGGTAACCATGGACACGATGGTTAACCGATCGATGTTAAACTGGGAAACCCCTGACGGTGTCAGTGATATGCCTTTTTACAGGGATTCACTTCTACCAAGCACAGTGCCAATCCCCCTGCTACTGAACATTCCGCCTCATTTGTTTGACAAAAAAAGTAATTGGTTGGAAAAACAAAGACCAAACATTATTACTCTAAATATATAACAGAGCATAATTGGGAGGACAATGCTAAACTGCACAATTAACCCAAAACACAGCAATGTGTTACTATCCTCAGCTCAGTCTGGCTGTGGTTTGTGGTGTTCTCTGCTGCTGCATAATTTATTTGTGTTGTGTTGGATTAAGAAGAAAATGAGAACATCAACAGCTCACAGGACACACAAGACCATTTTATGAAATGTGAGCCTAACACAGCTGTGAACAGACATTGTGCATGACATTCAAAGTCATGATAAGTGATATTCACAACAATACAAACATAAGGTTACTGGTGAAGATTTTTTGTATTGCTACGACTTAACAGCCAATCTAACCATCCTTAGAACCCTTTGTGACACCTTCACTGCTTACCACCTCGACAGACCGGCTCACCAAAGTCTGCCTGGTCCATCAGCACTGTGTCTTGGCAGAACACTGCTCTGAATATGTGTGCTTAAGGTAAACTATTAATAGGACGCTGAGGAGAAAAAAAAACCCTTCAGGGTTTAGAAAAGTAACCAACTAACTTCCCTAAAATTTTGGATATTCCAACACCTGCATCACAAAGTCTAGCAGCTATGAAGAAGAACAAATCTGCAGTGCCAATGCAGACGTTAAGAAAAAAAAAAACATTGTACACTGTGGCACAATGTTGCTGAAAGAACTAATGATTATGATCTGCAAAAGTCCTGAGCTGTGCAAAAGAAAATTAGCTTCGCTCAAACTGACTGCCAATGTCAATCTCAGGAGATAAACCAGCTGGATGACACTTTAATGTCTAATTTCCAGGCAGCGTTCTTCAGTTAAAAGAGATAAGTCGGAGGCAGTAGATAACGTGTTAATGGGCGTAACTGACATGTCACTTCATCATGTCTTAATTAGTCTTACCTTCATTAACTTTATCTTAATAAGGCTCCACCAAAATTAATGCCTTATTTAGCTAATTAGGAGATCTTTGTGTGACTGAAGTAGAGTTCATCTTTTAATTCTGCGCCTGGGAGAAACCAAAGCGAAATAATCATTCAAATTAATTGAATGAGTCGTCCTCCAGTGTCTCAAGATGACATTTCATTTATTCAGAGAAGTGGTCTGATCATACAGGCCTTCAATGTATGATGTTTGTTTGATGACTCTGTGGCAGAGCGTGCACAGGCAGGTCTGCAGGAGTCAGTGTGTGCATGTTGGGCTGGAAGGGGCAGGGAGGTGGGTGATATGGCCACAAGCATGCCTTTACTTCATGTTCCTCCATGCTGCCTGCACCCACAGAAAAGGGTGAAGCTGATACTTTGTCACAGTTTGCAAACAGAAGCGTCCTGTGGGGCGGAGGAGTTCACCTAATGGGTCAGCAAGCATGAAGCAGCCCAACGCCCATCTGTGTCAGCACCAGGATGTAGGGGTTGAGAGATGGTGTGGCTGAGATAAAGGGAGGTGAGTGCTGGACCAAGAGGTGGACAAAGGAATGTAAAACACAGTGGGGTCGAAAAAAACGAACGAGGAAAGGTGAGGCTGAATAACATTAGGGAAAAGGTGCAAGACATAAATTACAGTAGAAAAAAACTCCCAAGGAATCTGTTTTCCGTGAATACAGCGGTAGATTTCTTAATTGAACACGCATGTTTGTGCTAAATCAAACCGCTGTAGTCTTCAAGATGAAAGCTGCAGTAAAAGAAAGCTACCATGTTGGCAGCAGTTTGAGGCAGATCCATTAGTTGGGAAGTGACTCAAAGGAAACCTGAGCTGTGTGTGGTTGGGGAGCTTTTTTTAGGATAACCTTGGAGATATTAACTGTCAGTAGGTCAGAGACATAGACGCAGTTAACATAATTTGTCACCATGGTATTAGCTAAAAGGGTGCTCGTGTTTCAGGATCAATTAACACATTTATGAAACGTGGCCCTACAAAGTGGAAAAATATAGCACCTACGTTATTAAATTGTCAACAACTCAATCCGTCCTATGTTTATGCCCTCCAGAGTGGCTCGTGGAAGTAATTTTCTGATCTGATAGAACATATTTTTGAATATTCCATTCACAGGCTAATCCCCTGTAATTTAACACAGAGACATTTTATAATCACTGTAATTTACTTGCATTCAAACACTTGTTTAAATTGATGGTGAATATTAAAGTGCTGCTCTTGACAAAGGAAAGCTTCTTATATGTGTACATATCAGTGTACATTATGAACAGAATAAGAAACCGCAAAACGTTATTCAGGAGGACATTTGTACATCCTGTAGAGACGATTCAGTGGGCTGGTTAACCGAGATTGATTATTTCAGGCTCTTTAAAGGACTCCTCCAGGCATCTTTGAAAGTCTTTAAAAGATGTTTAAAAAACAAACATGTTTGAACGCTGGCTGTTTTGAGATCTGGACTGATTGGCTCAAAATGCAACATAAAGAGAGTCAATCTTAGACGGTGTGTCACAGCAATGAAAAATTGATTATTTCTGTAATGATTTTTTTCCCTAGTCCACAGTGTGAATTGGAGGTAAATGCCTCCAATTCACAATTTTATTGAAGTTCAATGCAGCGTTTGACTTGCAACAGAGAGAAATTGAAAACAGGCCTCGAGTTTCGGACTAAACACACTTTGTTTTGTTCAGTGAAAGCAAAACAAACCGAAGAGGTAACTGTGCCCAAAACACATTTTTTGAGAGGAAAACAGAAGAGCTGTGAGAGAAATGTCAGGCTGCCAACAAACATTCAACAAGCTTCCCAATGAAAACACAACAGTCTCCTCCAAACTGGTCTTCCTGCCAGTGACTGTGGTGGAAGTGAACTAGCACTATATTTCATTTGTACCAAGGCTCGATTAACCCCATTTGCACTGACCCCAACACTGTGTGTGAAGAGTGTAATAAGAGGAAATGGCCAAAATGACTCAATGTCTTCTGTCTCAATGTGATGTCAACTAAAGTGCTGTTTGCAGCTGAATTTGTTAAAAAAAATAAAACCCTCACTTCCCTCAGTGACTGCAGTTCTTTTTGCATACTTCTCAGTCATATTCAGCTCCAACTTTCCAAAACCCTCTCAAAATTTATAGGATTTGGTTGAGCAGTAGCTGACAAGTTATACTAACCCCCTTTAACCTCACCCGCATGTGGTAACAGTCAGCTCCACTTGAGGAGACCTATTCGTTTGCAAAGTGCCCAAAGAAGCAGAAACCATGTGCGTGGTTCTGACTTTGCTACAGCTGACCATGTGAGAGGAAAAATTTAGACCAAATGCCAAGAGACAATGCTTTTTCAGTTCACGCTGGCCCAATTTTTATGAGATTCAGCACTTTGGGAATCCCAGAAAACAAACTGCAACTTTTCAGGGGCTCGGACACTCGTATTGGTTTGCTTTGTTTAATGCACGCTCATGGCCTCGAAGGTAACAGGAAATGCAAAAATCTGTCAAGTTCTCAGTTCTTTCTTCTCATCGTTGACTCATCGTTCAGGTTTCTGAATGAGTGTAATCCGAATCAGTGTGTGTCAGTGTTCTGGCTAAGAAGTATCTGCCCCCCTTTATCCATTCTTTCTGTCTCCTGAGACGGGGCAGCTGTGTGCTGTCTGCATCTCTCTGTAATAGTATGTATAGCTCTGTGTGTGTGTGTGTGTGTGTGTGTGTAGGTGCGTGTGTGTCTGCACAACGGTGTCTGTGCATTTGGGTTACAGTATTTGGACCAGCCAGAACCTTCGTCAGTATCTTTCAAGTCGTACTCACAGTGAAACTTGGCATTTAAAAGGCCCTCACACTATATAGCTGCTCAATGAGAGAACACATGTGAGCACAGAGTAGCTTTTATATAGACACTTTGGACGATGATTATAAACTGACAAGTCCACATGCGGAACGCTGAAGATTTTCACACAACTTAGAAGGAATAAACAAACAAGCTGATTTTTAAGTGACTTCAGAAATATCTGTACTCTTGTCCCTGCTCACCAACCTGCTAAACAAAATTTTCAGTCAGCAGTTTCATAAGTAGCACTATTCTTGTGCAATAGCCGATTAAGTTGAACAAACACACTGTTAATTTGACTTTTTTTCACCAATCAATCAACAAACATATGCAACAAAATATTTTTCATGCTCACACATGAGAAGAAAATGAAAACAAGCCCTGTGGCAACATCTTGTTAGGCTCCACAGACTCTTTTCAAGCTTTGGCTGTAATACTGAAAATTAAACACTTTGTGTATGCCAGTAACTGGATGGTATCACAAATGGTTTCCTAGCACACACGGGGTTACACTCCTGGTTACTATGTTGATGAGCTGTACACAATCAGAAACACACCAGGTTGTCTTATGAGATCATATGTCATGTTTTCTTTCCTCCGGGGTGAACCTTCAGATTCAGACTCCGTATCGGTTACTCAGCCAACCAACGCCAACAAAGTGTAAATGAGACTTATTTTATTGCCCTGACAAAGGATGCGATCACTGAACTCCTTACCGTGACACCATGATATCAGCAATGACAAGACAATAGAGCTCTCTATGGCAAACCAACAACAACGGTCCTCCCTCCTACCAAACACAGACATATCAAATCTCTCATGTTACTGGAAAAAACACTGCTGAAACAAACAAAAGGGTGTCAACTTACAACTATTAATCCAGGGAGCTTGCTGTTTCTATAAAGTCCTGTTATCTGAAAGAGTGAGAGTGAGAACAGTCGCCTCGGGGTGCGTGAGTGAGAGGGAGCATGTGCATGAGTGTGCATTGAGACCAGCCTTGTGTTGGGGGTTGGAGTAATAACAGATGAGTTAGAATGGGCAGCATTATCAGTCCTTGGTGCATCACTCCATCTGCCAACGACTGATCATTACCGTCTCTCTCTCGTACAGCCTCACAAACATAAACACAGTTTTGTTAATGTGCTTGTGGCTGTGTGTCTGTGTGTCACTGCTCCTTCCTTAGTAACTGGTCTGATGTGAAAAAGCATCTCAGTGTGTGAAAGTGTTGATGCGTCTCACACACCTGGGAGAAGAGCGGGGACGTCAGCCTCTCCCAGGAGAGGACATGCCTGGTATTGGGCATGTCTGTCTGTTGCCTACCACTGTGGGGATCCAGGGAGTTTACAGTATTTGGCAAGAGTGAGGGAAAGCTAGAGAGAGAGAGAGAGGGAGAGACCGAGAGCTGTGGGTGGGTATCCAGAAAGACTGAGGAGCATAGGCACAGAATCATAAATGCAAATGTCCTCTGAGAGGAAGGAAGATGTGCTGGGATACAAACATCGTCCCCACAGAGAACCAGCCAATAAAGAAAGACTCATCCGTGAATCATTTATGGAGACTGTGTGACTGACTGTGTGTTCCAGATGCCACAGACGCATAAATGGCTACAGTATGTGCAGGCTGCAGTTCCCCAACAACAAAGATTTACAACTCTCCAAACGGCTGTACACAGTCAAGCCGCCTGCCTGGTTACCATTCAGCATATTCCAGCGGAGCAGCAACTGTTTCCTTTTCAACAGTCCAACATGTGACTTCATATGACCTGTTTCCTCCAAGTTCTCATTCACAAAGTCACACATGTGAGTGGGCATTCATTTCCATGCCATCCTCACCTCAAACACACACACACACACGGAAAGCTTTCCAAAAATTTTGTTAAAAAATGTAGTTTTTGAAAATGAAGTTTTGTATTTTGTTGCTTTTGCATCAATATACTAAATACTGAGATAATTTATCCCACGTGTTGAAATAGTAGATGTCTTTTTTTTATCCAATTACATGTTGAAGTTGGAATCTTTGAGCCAATGTTCTGATCTATTTTCTCTGCGTATTAAATTATTAAAAGTAAGGAAAAGAAAAAGCAAACCAATTCATAAACATAGACTCTATTTCACTCCATTAACCAAAAACATCACTGATTATTGGAATTGCTGTAAGGTCACGTAATGCCACGAAGACACAACTGTGTCTGAAATCTTGCACAAAAGTTGGAAAGGGTCATGTAAGGTGATCCCAGCCGATGTTGGAGTTGATCCTGCCTGAGTCAGACTGAGCAAAGGCGAATGGCAGAGACCTAGTGACAACATGTCGATATTGTGAGCGTTGGACAGGGTTCAGCTGATCAATAGAAAGACCCAAAGCCACAAACTCCCCACCAAGCACAGACAAAGAGTGGAGTCTCTTTACATTCAGCAATGGACGTAATGGAGGTAAAGACATCTGATACACAAAAAACTGTTTATCTTCGAGTCTCTCTGTCAGTACATCCAAGAAAGTGACACTGCAAAGCTTCGAATTAAGAAAAACAAGAGTTACTGTTTCAGAAACTTTGCTGTCAGCACTATAGTTAAACCAAGCCATGCACTCATGCATGGTTGGTATTAATATTGTTCCGTAAACTTGGTATTTTCTCCTAAAACAGGCAATTACAAAGACCACAGCAGCCAATACAGACTTGGCGTCATATGTGTAAGTCACTGTTTGAATTTATATTTTTGACAGTGTTGTCATTATTTCACCACAAAATTGTTTTCACAATATGATCAATTGCTCTATTATGTCCCCACAATGACGGATTGAAATGATCGGGCGCATGGAAGCGCTCACTGATTAAATTCTCAATGAAGTGTGTGTGCAGTGGGGTAAGAAGGTGAAGTGGGTGTCTGTCCTGGTCCCTGTCCCGGGCTGCGCTCACCAGGGTCATAAAGTTATCCAGTGTCACCACAGGACTATTGGACGGCTGTCAGCACGCTAAATTAAAAACCACAAGCACGCAGCGTTTAATTTCGGTGTTTTTACCCCTAACGGAGGAGGACCGCCGTCGTGCTGGGAACCCTGTGTGTCTGTGTGTGTGTACATGGATGCACGTGTATGTTTTCCTGGTTATCTTTACAAAGCCCCTCTGTATGAACTGCTCGGCTGTCTCTTTGGGTTTCCTTCGTATGGGAACAGAGCCAGACCGAGTGGTCCGAACTATGACCGATACACAGAACCTCATGATAACTTGTCTCTCATGAAACTATCTTTTTTATTAAAATACAATAAATACTTGATGAATGAATGAACCGTGGCATGACCCGCTCCATCAACAAAGTCCCATTTGAATCAAATTAGTTCAAATGACAAGATAATTTCGGTCGACCAAAACGTGGTGAATCTAATAAAAATGAATCGAAGGAAAGTAAGAAGTGTTCAGAGATAATTATGTGTCTGGACAGATTAGCCTGCTGTTGGTGAACTTGGTAAACAACAGTTATTTAAGGCCCCTGCATGATTAGTGGTTTGACAAAAGAAACGCAGTGGACCAAGTTATACGGTTTACAAGCTCAAAATTGAACATAATTGCCCAAATTGGACACTGTTGAGCAATTAAAGTTATAAATGTTGCTTTTTTTTTTCAATGGAGCCTGACTGAGAAACTTTGGTACATTCAGCAATTTCACTTTTCAGTCCAGTGATAGAGGATGCTGTTTGATGTGATAATGCAAACATGAACTTTTTATGTACTCTGTGGTACGGACTGTAACAGAGTCATAAAAACATCAGGCTCTAACCATTTCAGATCTATGCTCTAACTTTGACCTCCACTGTTGTGTTGATGCTTCAGATGCCCTTTAACTACCGTGGTAATGTGAAAGTGAGGAGAGAAATGAATGTGACCAGACACTGGAAAAATGAGGGAATAAAACTGCGATGACCTAATGCTGCCCAATACCCACTCGCTATTGTTGAGATCAGTGTGTGTGTGTGTGTGTGTATCACATGGGGCAGTGTTGTGCTGCGCTGTGCCCGATCGCCATCAGAGTCGTCCCCTCCAGGTAGCAAGGTCAGCTATTTTCCTCAATGTTGGGGTCCCAAATGGTCATTTAGACATGTTTTAAAATGGATACATTCAGGAAGGCCACTGTGTACGTTTTATCTGTACTAATAATGCTTTGATCCCCAAAATTATATATAAGAGAAATTGACTTTCACTTACTTGCCCACTGCACTGCAGACACTTACTTGACATAATGCTGGGATCCTTCTCCCTTTTATTAGTGTTTTCTCTTCATGACACACATGATTCAATCAGTCACATGCCAAGATACCAGTTATAAAATGAGTCAAGCATTTTTATTGAAAAAATTTTTGAGGTCATTTGTAAAAAATTGTGAATGAACTCCTCTTTTTTCAGAAGTATTTAAGTAATTGAAGTTTTTCTTGTCAGATGACAAGGTTGTATGATGATGAAAACTAATGTATTAGTAATCTGATTTTTTTCACAGCAGTTATAAAAGCCAGCCGGTGCTCTTGTGTTTGCACACTGTACACCATGACAGGGAGATTATTATCTCACACGTAGATCCCTGACGAATTGCTGTATAAAGTATCTCCTCCGAGAATGTCTCCACAGACATAATCAGAAGTCTGGTTTGGCTTCAGTATATCAGATAGCAAAGATGGAGTAGGAATTGTGAAAGGGGAGTCTTTCCCAGGTTATCATGTTCAAATGAAAACAAAACTACCGGCATAGTTTAAGATCAGTCTATATGCCAGGTTTTTGTTGTGTTTTTGAGATATACAGCGTGGTGCTTGGCAATGTTTTCTATATTCCAATGAAGTTGCTCTGTGACGTCACCTCAGTTGGGTTTTTTGGTTTGTCTGAAGAATCAGAGCAAAGCAATTAGAATTAACAACAGAAAGAAAAACTCCTGTTCTCAGTTTTTTTGTATGTTTTCTTGTTTTTTTTTCTGAATAGCAGAAGCACTGGTTTCCTCTCAATTTGTTCCTAAAGGGGAAACCAGCACAGCTCAGTCTGTTTTTGTTTTTTTTTCCTAACAGCCTGAATCGGTGTGAAATGCTTACTGTGTGCTGTAAACTATGACAGGCAGATTGCTATCTGATGCGATAAATCCCTCACAAATTCTTGTATGGAGTGTGTCTGGCCACCATGTCTACGAAGACAAATCAGAGGTCTGGTCAAGCTTCAGCATATCAAATAGCTAGCATAGAGAGAAGGTACATCCTGAAGTTGACTAAATTGAGTGGAACCATCTGTGGGGCATTAGAGCTTTAGTATGCAGTCCTTGTCCTTAGCTGTATGAAAATACACACCAGTTTCTCTAATCTGACCCGCCCAGCCTTATTATTTGTTATTTCAACCTGAGACGGAAATGTTTGGTAACCAGATCTGCTCTGGACTGGCAGCCAAGTGGACTGTATGTGACTGTAGGAGATGGGATGCTTTGGATAGGCGTGTCCCACAAAACTGGTAGCAATTATCATCCTCTTGAAAAGCACTTATTTTGATTCCTGTGCAGGTGTTTGCTGTAAGGCTTCCTTCATTTCAAGACCTTCAAGGCACCAAGTCAGAAATACAATAGCAGGTTATTGCAATGATCATGGGATCATTAGTAGGGTTGACATGTTTGAATAGATTTTAACATTCAGTTCCACTGAGGACACTGAAGAAAACTAAGTATGTTTCACTTATTGTTGGCCAGAAATATCTTGCCACGCTTGAATAGCAATTTTAAGTGTGATAAGATCTTTTTGACTTTTAGTAAGAAAAGAAAAATCTACTGAGTAACATTTTGTTTATTGCAGTGATCTTCAAGTCTGACTAACTTTCAGCAGCTTCTTTGTGTCTGGAGTGGCTGCCGAGCAACAGCTGTTCACGACACCAGAGACTGCGTTTGTCAGCACAATCTCAAGACTGTAAAGTGTGACCTGCAAGTGTCTTCTTGTCCTGTCATGTGAGAAATGCGTCATGCGGGTTAACAACAATAAAACAAACGTAACAGAATAATTCCTGCCATGTCTGTACCGCTGTCACTCGGCTGATTCCTTTCTGGTTTTTCTCTTAACTCCACCGGTTTCTTTTCCTGGAGGCGTTTTGTCACAGGTGGCTACAGTGTGTGTGTCTGACAAGGTGTTGATTTATATACACAGCAGGAGCACCACATGGCAAATAGGACCAACCAAGGAAAGGCAATAAAAACAACACCTAGAGAGTTAAATTGGTGGAGAAAGCAAAAGGAGAGAGGGAGGGGCATTAACTCAGTAAAGAGCGAAAGTTTGCGCAAACATTTTCTCAGGACTTAGGAAGTGGTCGACGTTCAGTGGAAATGTGAACCCACGGATATTCACATACACGTAGAATCCTCTCCTACTGCAGGTAATGTTGAGTACATGTCCAAACTCAGGGAGCAAATGTGTTGCTTTACTACAAAATAATTGGTACCATCACCACTTCATTGTGTGTTGTTTTTATATAAAAAAGGTAAAGCAAAACTACCAAAATGCAAATGGATGCCGCCTTAAAACTGTCCAATACATATGAAATGCTTTAAAGAATGTGTGAAAAATGCTCCCACTCAGTCAGTCTCCTTGTAGGTCATGTAAGATGCCGAGCAGGTCATCCATCTAGCTTAAGAGCAAATGAGTGGTCAGCCATGCGAGGACAATAGCCACAGTGTCCGTTCTGCTCTGACCTCTCACACACGCCCGGCCGGCATGGAGAAAACATTCACGGCACCGTGGGAGGCCTGAAACCCGTGCGCATGATGCTGGCCTCCGTGACACTGTCCATGCATCCTGTTGCTGTCGTTGCTCGCTCCCGCTTTCATCTCTTTTCTCCGTCCTGCTCACAATCTCGCCTTTAAATGACAAAAGTGACTTGCCATAAGTTGTGGCAACAGCACAAACTCCCGCCATGTCATAACTTGATGATTTTCTCAAACAGCATTAATTAGATGAGCACCAGGAGCTAAAATCAAAGTAGAACTGAGGTGAGCAGGGCTGATTTTGGCTGGTTGCATCTTTTTTCTTTCTGTTCACAAAAAAGAATCAACCAGAAGGGACTTTTTGAAAGTGTTGTCCAGATAGTAAAAACAATCGAAATAATATGCTTCTTTGTGCTTAAGTCTCCATTCAGGGTCATATGTCATCACCAGCATACACGATATATTTCGAGAGAAGGCGCTAATATTCGTGGGAAATGAGCTGAAATCGCATGCTAATGGCTGTTCCATAAGAATGCTTTATGATCTGTATTTCCTCATAAAGCACTCGGTGCAGAGCTCAGCCAAACCACAGACTAAAAACATGGACAGGAGAGATGTGAAAATGACCTAAGAGGGTGGAAGCAGGACCAAGAAGGTGGGTGTGAAAGCAGGTCATGTTAGCTGTAGAATGTGTTTGCTTCGAGCCCATTCACCTCCAAAACAGGGCGGGGTGAACGCGCTCTATATATAACTGCAGTGAGGGTGCTTTGGTGTGGCTGCTCATCTCTCTGCCCTATAACTGACTTCAACTCTATAAACTACAGAGGTACTAAAGTGCAACCACAGCTTCCCGTGAGCTTTCATTACAAACTCGGAGAAGCTGAAGGAGCTGGGCTTTCATTTCCCAACTTAATCACGAATCACATGTTTTTCAATTAGTAAACTAAGAAGCAGAGAATTTTTTTTTATACCTTTTACAATTTGACCTACATTTACTTTTGTCCTTGTCTAATGATTCAATAAAAGCCCATCACTGAAATGCTCAATTGCTCACCCTAATTAGTTGCTGTTATTCTGAGAAGCCAAAATTCCCTGCTTGATTGTTAATCTGTTCAAACATGTTTCCCCAAACCTTTAAAACATTGAGATAATGTTTGCATAGGACCTGTAAAATGGTCCATAGGTTTGAAGAGGCTCAGCAAATAAAGATATATTGTTTCTTTCCACAACTTCAGCTGGCCTGAATGAAATATAATGGCGAGGAAGCCGAGGCAGTACTTCACTCTGGAGCCCTGTTGGTGATTAATGGGTGTGAATGTGACCCTGAACTTGATGGCTGATCTTTGCGCACTGGAGGCCACATAGAGAAACCAGAAAAACCCGTGTGCACCACGTACAAACCGTGCGAAATAAATAGCTCATGTGTGAGGGTGGTGAGTGTGTCCAGCTTCTTTGCGTTTTTTCTCTCGCATGTCACTTGGAAAGAAATTCAGACTATGTTGCTCGGAAATGACTAATGGTCAGTTTATCCTCGGTACTCGTGGCCACTTCCCACAGTTTGACATTAAGGGAGAATGCACATTATAGTGTCACAATGTTAAAGGGATGCATGTAAATGTCATTTTGCTCCAGTAGCGGACATCTCCTGATGAACAGCCTCATCCATCCATCAGCAGGAGTCAGACTGGCTGATGAGCTCTGGGTCACCTTACAGCACATTTCACACCACCGTCCTCCTTCACCCCCACCGTTTTTAGCCTGGTTGATGTCTTTACTCCTCATTTCAAACAAATTCCCCATTCCTACCTGATCTATCCTGCTAGCTTCCCCCTAACCTTACTTCTGTGTGCCCCCCCCCCCACCCCCCTCCTTGTCTCTCTGGGCTTCTCTACTACTTTTTCCCTCAGGCGCCATCACTTTTCCCCTCCTCCCTCCCACAGGCTGGGCAGTAAAACAGGAGCGGGCTCATGGGAGGCCATTAACCACGAGAAACGCTGCATTACGGCTCTGCTGCAGAGCAAACGACTGCAGACTCTTTTACACAACCACTGAACCAAGTATGGTAGACCAGCAGTGTGTAACAAATGCGACTTGTGACCCTGAAGTAATACACTGTGAAGAGTCCGACTTTATCATCGACACACTTACTATTTCAGTAGAATCCGCTAACATGTTCAACTGGTGCCTTCTTTTTTTAAGA
>JAUESF010000080.1:9955723-9971791 GCA_032274765.1 Malacoctenus tetranemus
TAGGGGGCTGGAACTCAATGATATTTAAGTGTATTTATGTTGCGTTTCAGTATTTGACACAAGAAGCTACATTTCTCAGATCGTTGGAGATGGTGACAGACGAGTTACAAAAGGAGCACACGGAGCTCTGGATCTTTGTAAATATCACTGAGACCTTAACGGTTGTAGCACAAACAGTTGCTTGAGGCTTCAAGATTCGGATCTGATATCCAGTGAAGCTGAGGGCAAGTATGATGTTGGTGGGCTACCGTGAAGTCTTATGTAAGAAATCACTGCTGTAAAGGCAAACAGTGGTATTTGGCTCTGCAACAACAGGTTTTCTGACTCGCTATGATAAAATGTTGCCCTTCAGGTACGACTCAAAAAGAAAAAAAAAGCCTGAAAACACTTCCAGACTTCAGGGATGGATCAGCGCAAAAATAGAGGAATAAAAGGAGAGAGAGGGACTGGCTGCTGTAGGTTGGAGTGTTTGCGTGTGAACACATGCAGATGGATTCGCTCTCTGACCTCCTCTCTGTGGTCAGATCCAGGTCTTTGCAAGTACCACCGGATCTGGGCCTGTTGAGATTTGGGGATACACTCGAGGAAGGTGGAGTTGTTGTGCACCCCGAACAGAACTCTCTCCTCCACACGGCCCACGCCGAGACCTTAAAAAAAACAAAAGAACGAAAAGAGAAAAAAAAGTCTTTCTTTGGTTCTCACAAACCGACATCCGTCAGTTATTCACCGGCAGTTGAATGAGTGATGATATCACAAGATATTGCGCAATTTTGACGTCGAACAAAGTGCCTCTTCGTCCTGAAAAAAAGCATCACTTCCTCTGGTTTCAATTTCTTTCAGTTATTCAAGCAGCCAAATTGCGAGCATGTTGGAAAACCGACTGCAGTTGTTCTTCTGCGAATTTGGTCTGTTTCAGGTTTTGTTTCGTGGCGAAATCCCAAACTTACGACAGCCGGTATGATGTTGCTGTGAGGGCTTCAGAAGGGGGTCTCGCTATCAGAAGCAGGAGTTCTTGCTTTTCTTGCCACTAATGATAGCGTTTGTTTTTTTATGACTGTGTGCTCATATCCACACACTCAAAGAAACCTGGGACTGATCGGAGGACTGATTATTTCATGGTGAACATAAAATCTTTATTGGCTTTAACACTCCATGTGTGCACTGGATGAGCATTGGCCACTGAGGAAGTAAAAACAAAGGAAAAAGACGGGATGAATTTGTTCAAACGTACTGTCCTCAGTGTCCCAGCACTGCATGGCAGGGTCTCCATTCTTGATGTCTTGTCTTCTCGCCCGCCTGAAACACAAAACAAAACAAAATCTTCAGAATAACATTCGTAAGTCATTCTGGGTCTTTAGTGTCAAGACTCAAGTTTGCCGAATTACAGAGTCTTTTTCACGAAATAGTCATAAACAAGTCATTAGTCATAATGGGCGAAATCCTTATAGTTCGACAATTAGTCAATCTAATCAGTAAATAAATGCAGGTCACGTGTGGATAGATCCCTTCTCTTCCACAGTTCCACATGTTTTTTTAAACCATTGAAGAAAAGCAGCTGATCTACTAGCAGACAGTTTTCTAAAATTCCCGGGTCAACTCTTGTGTTTCATCCAGCAACATGAACATACTGAATGTGTTCAAGATTCCTGAATGCACCTTTTGAAATGTGTAACTGTATCTGGAAATCTGCACTGAAAGGAAAAAGGCTCAGATATTTTTGCCTGTTTTCTTGTTCGGTATTTCTCCATGATTGAAGGAAAAAGGTGAAAGACACGAGGCTCCTTGGCCTCTGGCTCGGTGGTGCTCACTCGGACTCCATCAGTTTGTATTGATTTCTTCCTCCACTTCCTGCTCGTGGTGTGTGATGAGACATCTGCAGCCTACATTCGGTGACACTGTGGAGATCTGCTTTCAAAGGGCTGCTTTCAAAAGCGGGGCCTCCTCTGGAGCACCAAGTGTAACAGCATCCCCACTGGCCAATAATATGACCGTTTGACCCCTAACTGTAGGGTATGGATTCTGTCGAGCTCGGATTCGTGCAAGCGAGCGTACAACAAAAACACAGAACAACAACATGGATCTCCTTTTGCACCTCAAGGACAACACTCTGGTGGTGTGAAAGGACAGATGCACTAATCAGCTGAGGAACTGTATCTCTTGTCATTACTTGAGAAGAACCTGCGGCACAAAAAAGTTGCCGCAGACGCGAAGCGATCGGTAACAAGAAGAGGATGGAGCTAAATTTGAGAACTCTTGACAGCTTCAGCAAAAGAGTCCAGTTTGAGAAAGAACACGTGGCATTCCCGGGGGGACCAAAGGGAAACTGTGAAGAGGTTTATAGATGTGCTTTTACACTCACTTATTTTGTAATGGATTATCTCTATTTCAGGTTCATCCCTGTAAACCAAGTGAAGCCATGTCGGATCATTTCTGAATTGAATTAAAACGTCCAGTAGCATAGAAATGTTTTACCTCTTAGACGCAGGGATGTATCGAGAGCATGTGTGTCCGTCCCAGGCGCAGTAGGGATCTCGTGCCAAGCAGCATTCTGCACAGGCCTGACCGTACAGACGACATCTGCTGAGGGAAACCTGGGCGAGCCCCTGGCTTGAACCCACGTAGAGCTGTTGCTACAGTCAAACACAACATTGCTTCAGGAGACCCAAACATACAAATCCCATCGAAGTTCAAGTTTATTATCCATAATGGGGATTTATTTGTTTAGAGGGGGAATATATATACGATGTAAAACTATGCTGGAATCATGGGCGACCTACAACAGAAGGCTGAACTGTAAATCATGTGAATTATCCAGCGATGCCTCATTGTGAAGAAAGTTGACTTTTTCAATCAGAAAAAGGCAAAACATTTTAGAATTGAGTGGAATATTTTTTTCTCACATAGAACTCAGTGGTACTCCAATGTCTATTTGTTTAAAATATCATTTTGGTGTCTGGAACAAACTACTGTTGAGCACTTTCCAGAATTGAAGCTCTTAGAATTTGTACTGACTAGTCTGAAAAACATCAGAAAGCAGGCGCGCGCACACACACACACACACACACACACACACACACACACACACACACACACACACACACGGGAACTCAGGTCAAACTCTGCTGGAGATTAATGGAAGCTGTGATTAGGGTTGAAGTGTCTACTGACACCCCTGACCCTTAGATAATGAGGCAGAAGGCTGGGAGAGGTACAAGAAAATAGGGACGGCTGAAGACAGGGAGGGACACTCTGAATACATGAATGAAGTGGGAATCTAAAAGTATGTTGTGCGCTGCGTGAACGAAGGCAGGGAGCAGGGACGACAGGCGAAAGTAGAGGGGAGACGGTGATTTCAAGGAGAGCAAGAACAAACCTGCTTCGATGACATCTCCAAACTGAGGATGGGAGTGGGAACCTGCAACAAGTTCAACAAACTGTCACCTAAAAAAATTCCAACAAACACACATTGCTGGATGCTGATGGATGACTTCAGTGATTTATTGTTCAGAAAATCCATCACTGTCACCCAGTTTGAATGCCGGTGGCATGATGGATTTTTCAGAGCTCTTCTAAAAACAGCAAAACATTCATCAAGACACGAAATTAAAACAAATCAATGCACAGGCTTGTTTTTGTGTGCCTGTGTGGTGTGAATCAAACCTGGAACACTTGAAGCTCCTCAAGCACAACTTCCTCTGTTGACCAGTTCTCTTGTGTGATGCTCACCACCTTCAGAATTGAACCAACATCTACAGCGCAGAGACAGAAAGCAACAGTTGAGTGAGCTCTCAAACCAACAACAAAAACTAGATGGATAAACTGCCCCAACCTTCCCCAACTTGTGGAATCAATTTAGAGATGGCAAAAAATGCAAAGGGATGAAGTGCCCTCTGCTGGTCAAAGCCAGACTTTCAAACGTCTCACCAGTTCCCAGGAACATGACCTCGTACTGTCCATCATCCGCCAAAACTCTGTCCACCACGATCTGGGTCAAGGTGTAGTCCACTCGGACCCGCGTGAACACAGGCCGGCCGGTCAGAGGGGAGACGGAGCGATGCATCAGAGGGTGGAATCGAATGAAGCTGACCACCTCGTCTGGGAAGTCTTTTGTTGTCTTGATCCTCGGATCATATGTTCTGCTGGGGCACTATAAGAGACAGCAATACATGTTAGTAAGCTCAAAGTTCAAATACATAACCAACACATATACACAGGATAGTTCACAGCAAAGTATTCACAGAAGTAAGGAATCCTTTTCAGCAGATTAGTATCTCGCTATTTACAGGTGTGTGTCTCCTCCTGGTGGTCAACCTGAAAACGTCAGGAGGAGGCGCACATGTGGAACATCTGTCCCCCTGCCTTCCTGTAACTGTATAGCTTAAACGGAGAGCTTACTCAGCAGTGCACCTGAGGTTTACACCAGATTCTCCACGCATCCTGTTCCCTCCCTTGATTATATTTTTTAAACAAAGTGAAATGAGAATCTAATTAACATGTCGAGTAACCTCATCAAACTCAAGGTTATGTCATACATAATGAGGCTACATGTGCAGATGTGAGCCCTACAGCATCCGAAGCATTTCACCCTTGAATCAACAAAGGTACACTTTAAACTCGGGTCATGTTTATTATTTTGTAATTAGGAAAAAAGCCGAGCATTTGTCTAATTTGTAGAAACAAAATCATCTGTGGCCTGAAGTCATCCACTGAGTTTTCCTGGTCGTCTCTGAGCAGTCGCCGACGCACCGTTCCAGGACGAGGATACGGGATCCTCCCTTCATATTCGACCCATCGGTGGTCCGGCCCCTCCTTGTGCGCATAAGGTCCATTAAACACGGCCCTTATGTCCGCCATGCTGTACACACATACTGCAGAACCACGGAAAATAGAGCTGGAACCAAAGTGAAAACAGCAAATGAGGTTAGGAGCGAGGGGGGTGGTGGTGACGGTGACGACGGGTATGGAGGGGGTGGTGAAGAGCTTACCTGGAAGTGGTAAAGATGGCGTACACTTTGGGGTTTTTATCATCTCTGGTTGGAAGCAGAAAGATGTCCTCTGCAAAAAAAGAGGGGACACAATGAAAACCTGCAGCTCCCCCTCACTCTGTTTAGCATGAAGTGTAGTTTCATTACTAGATGCTGCCTCAACAGCACCACTGCAACAGTTCTTGATGTTTTATTCATTTCTTTCTTTATCACTAAATTGCCCCTTCAGATTATTTCTGAAAGGCCAAAACTTTTATGACTCGAGTCGAGTCACTTACGGAGCTCATCAAAGTGAGTGTCCACCCCGTCCGGTCCAGGGATCGAGCACAGCAGCCGGGCTTTGAGGAACGTTGTCCATTTATTGGTCAGACTCCTCAGCCCACCCACGTCATTCTGAAAAACAACCACACACCCCGTCGGCAAAACTGTGGGACTGAAAGTGCAGCTGTTTGACTTGACCAAAAGACAACCGCAATTCATATTACACATGTTGTGCTTAACCACAATCCCACTTTAATCTGTCCATTATAGCCACAGCCCGACTCAGATTTCTTTCACTAATTAAGAAAATAAATAGGTGAACCGCATGCCTCTGGTAGATGTGCTTGTTTAACTTGTACAAAGGGGTCCTGCTTGTTAACATAATTATAGTCTGGAATGATAGAGAGAAGAGAGGAGAGAGAGAGAGAGACGGAGAAAGGGACTTGGAGAAGAAGGCAACGATAAAGGGAGAGAGGAAACAAGTGGAAGTAGTACATGTCGAAAGAGAGCACTAAAATCAAGTGAGGCTGCTGATTAATAATGCAGGTTTCATCTTAGCATATGAATTGCTGCTTTGCATCGCGACCTTTGACTGAGCTTTGGTGAGAGCCTTCAAGTGCATCTCTTTGTGGCACATGGAAACTTATGAGAACCCCTTGGACTCGGGCACTAAGTGAGGGGTATGGCAAAGACGGTTATGGTTCAACGCACACAAAAACACACTTGTGCTCAAGAGACCTCCCGAAAAATGTAAGCACTTAATGAGGATGTTTCACTATGGTGACAATCTTCAAAGAGGATCGATGTGAAGTGGCCTCATTCCTTTTACACGGAGGCAAAACGCTCTCACAGATGATGAAAGTGAGGAAAAAACTGGAAAGAGAGAGAGAGAGAGAGAAAGCTTATGAAAAAGAAGTGGTGGGGCTGTAAACCGGAGGAATCTCCTTCCAGTCTGCCTTACAGCTTACTCCCAAGTCATAAACACACCCCAAGATTTCCTCTAAGAATGTAGCAATAGATCTTCGAATGCTCGCAAACTCGCCGCGCCGGCCAGCTCCATTTTGGAAGACTAATGACGCACAGCTCGGTCCACTGAAGGTCCCCCGATCATGAATCTGTCACGCCTCTGTCTCCAGTCAGCTGTGCTGTGCCCGTCACAGCTTACAGTTGTTTTGACACGCTGTCAAACACAAACTTTACAGGCGATGAAACATGATCATCAAAGGCCCCTGAAAACATCCACCAGTTAACCAGAGAGAAAGCGCTGCTAAAAGGATTCAGGTCGGGCTTCGCGGTCTTTAAAGTCTGGAAACAGACTTTTCATTGAAGCCTTTTGGCTGGAAAAGACTGAAAGTCTGATTGTGTGAAAATGTGTGTTCTGCACTGTTGCAGAAGCGGATGTGCGATCTCTGTGATGCTCATTTAATTCTCATAAAAGCAGAATATCGCAGGGGTTTGAACGACATTGCTGCAACTCATAATTTATAACTATTTCAATAGAAAGCAGATCTTTGGAGGAAAAATGACTGGATTGAAATCGCACACGGAGATCTTTAATCTCCATTGATTTAAGTGACAATCCAGGCAGTAAAAATCATGAATTGCCTTTCAGCTGAACACAGGGGATTTAAACCCCTTATTTACTGCCTCTGACAAACTCTGATGACAACGGGAGATGAACGCAGTGTGAAAGCTTCCTCTCGAGAGCCATAAAAACACTCCTGCAGAATCAAACACAACAATCCTTCTGATCAGATCAGAAGTCGGGACCTTCGCACAGCGTTTGTTTCAGATGTATTCTCACCGTGTTACCCGCAACTATGTTACCTTCATCCTACCTTAAGGAAAGTTTTACTCCGCCTGGGTCTCAACATCCACTTTCGGCCCCTCTAACCCCTTTCATTCTTCACTACCTGTTCATCCATTCATCAGCCCCCCTCCCCAGGTGACTGAGTACCGCCCACTTTCTGCACCTCTCCCGTCTCATATCTCACCTTGCACACACGAGCCACTCGGGAGAGGATGCTCTTGTCGTTGCCCTCCCACGACACCTCGCGGAAGAAAAAGTACATCTTATCATCGTCTGGGTTGTAGGTGTCTGCGATGGGATGTGCAGCAATAAACTTGGCCTCTGGGGGCACGGAGAGAGAGAGAGAGAGAGGAGAGCATTAAAACACATCACATAATGGTTTTGCCATGAACTGCGGTCTTGAGGTGGCATTAACACTACACTTAGCAAATGTTTATTTGCAGTCTGGTTCCTGCAGAGGGTCTGATTCATCACTGCAGCAAGTCACTGAGTTAGGGCTGTGCTGGCTGTGCACATAGATATTCTCCTTTTACAGTTCTATCAGTTAGGACAAGTGCAGAGAAATGTGGATCCTATAAAGGTGCTTTTTTTTAACTTTCATGTGATTTCCATTCCATCTGGCATTGTTCATTATGCAGCAGTGAGTGTTGAGCTGCTAAAACCCTTTGTCTGCATTAAACAAAACAAGCTCATGCCAATGTCATAAACGTTCTGCAGTCACTCTACATGAACTGCTCATTTCAGCCTCTTGGGGGCAGCAGAACAAGCTGTTACCCAGCTCTGCTTCAAACCAACTTTGGGATATAATTTCATAACATGGAGAAAAAAAAATCAATTATTACATGATGACTTTGAACAAGGGCAATGTGAGAAAATAGCAGGGAAAAAAAAGGGAACCGGCAACAGCGTGCCACCATCAGTGGCCCAATTTAGGAGGGAACAAATCCAAAAGCTTAAAAGTTGCAGTGACATTACATCAACATTAGCTCAACCCCAAGAAACCGAGCCAACCACCAGAGGGTGATTCCCCAACTGGAACAGCTTAATGTACGGCTGCAAGCACGCACGACAGAAGGTCATTGTTAGTCATGCAGCATTGGAAAGATGTTCCACAGGCTCATAGGAACAGAAACAGAGAAACGCTGTGCGAGCTCTCTCTCTGCTTACCCCAACACACACTTATGGAGACACACATGTACAAACACAATGTTTTCATACTGGGAGAGAAAAAGGGAGAGATAAAGTGAGTGTGAAAGGAGAGAGAGAGAGAGGAAGGGAGGGGAAGGGAGGGGGTATTACTCCACATATCTCTTGCCGTGTGGTTGTGAAATGTGGAGACCATGTGTAAGGATTTAGATCTCAGTGACAACTGTTGACACACGACAACCCACCAGAGGTCGTAAAACACTCGAGACTGCAGATACTTGCAGTGCTGTGTCCTCAACGATGACTGAGCCTGTTTGTGCGTATGGAAGTGAACGCATGTGTGTGTGTGGCAATCTGGTGGTGTGACTGACACTGTGAACTTTCTGCCACACTGTAAATTCCCCTGTAGGTGTGGTAATGGCATTCATATAAAAGTTCCAGCTAAATGAATAAGTGAGCTGTTTCCTTTCCTTCGGAATGCCAATAACCATCCCGAGGGCACAGAGAGGCTCTTTGTGTCGGCGGAGAGGCTGGTAGTTTCATGAAAAAGCAATAACAACTCTTGAGTGCACTCTGCGTGTTGATGTGGATGTGTGCAAGCTGGCGTGTACCGTTGATCCAGTAGTCTTCAGAGATGTCCGTGCGAATGTAGTGCTGGTCTGGCGGAGGGCCGAGGGAGCGCGTGAAGGCCGCGTCTTTGCCCAGGAAGTCTGAAGACGTGCCCACGTACAGATACTGATCTGGACAAGCAGGAGACAAGTCAGTCAAATCTGACATCCGTGACAAATCGTCCCACTGACCGCTGCAGCATGTGGAGTCAAACAGAGACGTGTTAACCCTGTGTAGCTGCAGCACAACACACAAAGAGGGGAATGTCAACCAGAGGAAATCTGACAGTTTCTGTTGACCTCACTGAACCCAAAAACAGAGACGTCCACAGTTTCCCCATTAGCATTAGCAATGTATAAAAGAAAGTCTCTCACACACAGTTCTTGTTTACAATTATCTGCCAACCAACTTTGTTGCTGCCTGAGAGAAATGTCAGCTTGTCTCTTCATTGACTAAAATAATTGGTATAAAAGGTCTCGCAACACAAACAAACAAATAGAATTTCACAGAAAGAGCTGAGTGGTGAGAAACCTTCATTCCCAGGAAAGTGATGCAGTGCATCAATGTGGCGTTAGCTCATTGGTAAGAAAGCAGGTGGTCAACAACACGTGTATTAGCGTCATCTTCTCTCTATCTTCTTACCTGAGAGGACTGAGGTGAATGGCTGCATGGGATCAAAGGGACATTTCAACCTGCCAGACTCCACCGTGTCAGAGCGCAGCTGGAAAACACCGTTCTGAGGCAGCAAAGACATTTCTGGGATGAGTGCTGGTTTTCTTCACTTAATTAAAAGAACCAAACATAATCTGGTGGAATTTGACCTTCTTTTTTTTTGTTTACCTCTCTCTGTCCAGAGATCTCAATGAAAGCACAGGTGGGGTGGAAGGCCCCTGTCCCGCAGGCATAGACATGTGTTCGGTTGTAATTGTGGAGGACCCTAATAAAATTAGCACATTCCAGCTGGAACAAGCAGAGACAGAAAAAGAACGAGGATGAACTACTACAATGGGGAAGCCTGACGGCTCGCGTGCATGTCGACACACAAAGGTGTGGGTGGACGAGTTGTGGAGAATATCAAGCAGCGGGCGCCTTCAGAAACACTTACATTTGCACTTTTGCCAGCCAGTTCACACATTTCAATCCTGTCCCTTGAAGCAGGCCAGTGGATCTAATAACGGATTTAGAAAGAAGAGAAAAACATTTTTATAATCTATAGCACATGCCAAGATGTGAGTGTTTAATATTAAAAACTGCAAAACTGTCATTTAGACTTTTATTTACTGTGTTTTCCATATTTGTATTGAAGCCAAGAACATTTGAACTCATTCAAGATGCTTCAGCGAGACAAAACGATGGACGTGAGCGAGCATGATTCTCTTATATTAGCGTCCGCAACGAGCAATAATGAATAAGTAATAAAATAAGTTTATGATTTTGTTTATCTTTTCGTACATTCTGGTCGCTGCATGTTTATATAGGCTTAGTTTTGCTCCTCCCCTCAATCCTTCTCTAAATAGCTGATGCCATTTACGGGCTAATCCACATTTCCAGGTGCTGGTACGAGAAATCATTTGAAGCATTGAGAAGGCGCGGTGCCCCCCCCTCAATGTGGCGCACCATGTTCATACATGTGTTATAACAGGCTTATGTGCTTAGCGTGTTACCTCCCCTAAACCCTACCAAGGAGAGCCGTCGCCAAACGCATTCAAAGCCGGGGATTCATAGAGAAAAGCGGTGGTACAGCGTGATGTGTTGATGCAGTGCAGTGTGCCTGAGAACCTAAACAATCCAGTCCAAGTGATGGGTGACCCAGTTCAACCTTTAAGAAAGTGGTTAAACATTTACAACATATCTGCAGCGAGAATCAAGCCAGAAACACCTGGACTGTTTGTCAGCATCATAGTTATGTCTCCGTGGGTCCACTGGTGGCGTGCCGGTTTTATTAAGTGATAAATACCAAGCACGCGTGAACATATAATCTTAAGGGCTCGTCCCAAACCACTCAGAGAGACAAGCTTTTACTGCGTTTTCTCCTGCTTTGCTATCGATGACCTGCGAGGCAGAGCAAAGATAACACTTTGAGTGCAGAAGTGAGTTAAAACAACCACGCAAAGATCAAATAAACACACTTGTGGATCAACCTCGGCTGCATAAACACACACTCACATTCACAAACTTTAACATGTGGCACGGATCCAAGTGCATTTGCGTGTTTGTGTAAATGTGCCAGTGCATATGTTGCGTCTGCGGTCTCGTGTGACCGTGTGACGGTGCTCCCTCCAGTGCGGTGACCCTGACCTCACCAGACGGGCGACTTCAGACTAGTAACTAAAACGTGAGTGATCCTCTGTGAAACAATACACGGCTGAGTGCATTTCAGCAAAATAAAAAAACAATAGAAAAGACAACTTACATCACCCCACTTAAATGTGAGACAGGTATGAGCGTCATGAGCTGAGGCTAAATGACTGTTTATTCTCTCATGGGCTGTGCACAGCAAACAGCTGAGGTTAGAGCGTCTCAAGTGACTTAGAGCCTGAGCTTTAGAGTCTGGAGATTGCAGCAGTCCATGTGTATGAAGGAGTCCAACTTGGATTTCTCTCCACACCATCCATCTATCAAGGGGCGCAGAGTCTTAGAGCTGCTGTAAACACATTGAAGTCTACCTAAACAACCTCTCAAGTATAGCAAATGTCCTGAACAGCAACAAACCGGAGAGCTGCAGTTTATTTATGACGCTGGGTTCATTCTTGGCTTCGTTTTGGCTGTTCTGAATGGTGTTGATGTTGTTTTTCTGTCCTCCTTTATATAATTTTTAATCTTCCTGTCTTTGATGTACCTTCCGGGAAGCTTTGGACAGATTGTCAGGGTCAAGCAGGTAGACGTGATCCCGAGCTCCCAACAGAAGACGGCCTCGTTCCTCATCCAGCAGCAGCGAGTGGGAGTGGAGGCCATCTGAGGGGCCCAAAACGAGAAATACACTGCCAGCCTGAAGCAGTTCTAGCCCACAGCAAGACAGAGGGAAAGAGAGAGAGAGAGAGAGAGAGAGAGAGGGGGAGAGAGATACCAAGAGATTAATAAAGCTCTGCAGTCCCACGTAAGCACACGGCTTACTTTTAAAAATGCATCATCTAGCATCAAATTACAGTGCTTGAAAACATATTTCAGGAGGATTATGCTGTCAGGCTTAACCTGCTCTCTGCTGTTTAATCCCAAAGACAAGCAGTAGGTTGCTTCTTCCTGGGAAAAAAAAAAAAAGTCTTGTCTCGCTTTAACGTTGCCTAATCCTCCGTGGTTCAACACCTCAACTGCACATGGTGATGGAGAAGATATACAGTGGCTTAAGCTAATCGGGCGTGATCGGACGTCTTACCCAGCACATTTCCAGGGATCGACCTTTTACATGCATGTGTCTCCCAGTTCAAACAGAACATAGGATTTTCCATGACTGAACGTCATGATAAACATGTCGCTGAGCCATATCGCATGAGCAATCTCAGCTTCGATCATGAGAAAAGTACAGAACCTGTTGAACAGTTTCCACGCTCCGCATAGAGACTGTTGGATCGCGTCCATTCCTTGGTTTAGGATTTCCATCTTTCATGGTTCATAATATGAAATTTATTTTGAGTTGAAAAACAGTGGCTGGCTTCACAGCTCAGTACGTCGTCCTTGATCTCCTTGATCTGAGGAAATCTCTTCTATCACCAGGCTCTTTTCAGTGCAACAGTAGAGCAACATGCCTTGAATAAACACGGGCTCAGTGTGGGGGAGTCCTGTGGGAGTCACTCAGAAAGGATTGACATTGTGATTACCCTCTTGGTGTGAAGGATTGGAGAGGTTACCAACCTTCAATATTTGAACTTCTGGGACCCCTCCACACCACGCAGGCCTGTTTAAGACCTCCGCCCATACACAGGCTCACACACGCAGAACCCCCACATGCTGATATCTCTCACTCCTACACATACATCATGCCCCCAGAAGACTAAACCTCACAGAGAGATTAGGCCCGCTAGCCCTTGGCTAACAGTAATCTGTTCTGTAAACACACAGCACTATAAGCCCATTGAAACAGTCTGCTTAGCGGCTGCTGCTTAGCGTGGAGCTCACACTTCTCTCCAAAGGGGAGAGCCCTCATCACCCTGAAAACCTCTTGATTAGCTCTTGTGCGGGACCTCAGAGGTGCTTTTATTTCCACGTTTATTTAAGTAAGATGTCGCCATGCTCGTGTGAAGCCAACGGCTTCAGAAGAACTTGGCTAGAAGCTTCCCTTTGACTGTGCAAAACGGGAACCTATGTGCTCTGACAACACGCTCATGTTCCTATGACTCAGAACAGTGTGTAATGGATGCAGATATCCTGTATGGTTCTTTGGCTCCGTCATCTGATTCTTCCTTTGACGCCCAGGTTAGAAAGTCCTGGACATACTTTCAGATTATATAGAGGAGCATGACAGCGTGTGTCAAACATCAGGTCAGACAGTAATGCTGATTAGAAGCTCATCGGGATGAGATCACAGGCAGCCACAACTAACTCAATGAAACGTGTTTTGAATTCATTGTTGTGAAGTCGGTTAATGTGTTGAGCCACTGTCGACAGAAAACAGATGGTTTGGTTTTTTTTGCTTCTTTTAACAGTTGTTTGAGTGATTAGGGCCTCCTAATATAGGAGGAGGTGCATGTGCTGTGTTAGGAACAAAGACATACCAACAGCCTGACCGAGAGGCACAAAGAGGGACTATTTACATCATGGGCAGATGATTTCACTTTTCATTGGCTGAAGGCCACATTATCTGTTGTGGCTGTAGAGGAAACCCAAACTCTGAAATGGGACTTTTTTCTTTTTTTTCCAGCGTAAAGTTGAGAAGTTAACGTTTGAAACTGTTGTTGTGGACATGTTCACTAAATCAGTGACAATTTCACTTTGATCACTTCAGCCTTGCTGCACTGAGGCTCTGGATCTGCGCTTTCACGGGGTGGTGGAGTGAGGAGGGGGGGTGTCAATGCAACGCGATGTTTGACGAGTGATCAGCCCTGACTGATGTTGTTTTTGCACAGAGTGCACGAGTGAGAATGATGACAAGATGTGTGCATGACGTGTGCACGGGGCCGAGGTTTGAGAAAGACCTAAACCCTGCTCACTGAGACCCAGACAGGGACATTACTCTGCTGTTGTTGCCTTCCTGTCCACAGGAAACCAGTTCATCCAAGAAAGAAAAAAATCAATTCTCCTCGATGAACAGTGAAGTCTGGTCAGCTGTGTCCACAGCTACAGGAAGGACACACACACCCTGATACAGTATCAAAAACAGCTCTCCTACATATGACCCCTATTAAACACAATCGTGACAAACAGTTTTATTTTATCGACTGGTTGGTCTGGGAAGAACATTAAAAAAGACAAACTGTGGAGGTAAATTTGAACCCTAACTGCTGAGTAAACACTGTCCCAAGCAATCATTATTCCTGCCGCTACTTGCATGTATTTATGTTGGACTCTCAGGACACATGTGTGTGTATCTATTTCCAGCCACGCCGGAGTTTGAAAGCCTTGACCAAAAGCGTACCTTTGGAGGCTGAAGTCAGAGCGCGTTTACTTTTGGATCACAGTGGGGATTCAGTTTTATGGAGCAGGACTCGAGTCCATTCGTGTGGTTTCGTGACGCTGATATGTTGCACGGGAGACGGAGGCTTTGAAGTGAAGCTGGTGGCGGCGGTCAGAATGGGTTCTAAAGGGAGCAGTGATTTAGCGTTCCCCCGGTGGCACAATGCGAACTAAACACATGGACACAGCACACGTTGCTGAGGCCCAACTATATACACATGAAGCAGACTGGGTGACAGTCCCCCATGGATCAGGGACACCAACATCAACATTTAATGGAGACGCTGCATGTGGCGAAGACATGCAGGACAGGACTGTAGCAACAATGTATTTCTTCAGAAGCAAACATTTTCCTTTGTCATTAAAATCATTTTTATTTAAAAAATAAATAAACATGTCTTATTTTGAGTGTAAGTTAGGATTTATGTGTCCAGCACCTATGGGACACTGCTCACCACATTCCATTCAAAAGAAAAAGCAGTGGCTATTGAATTTGACTGGTGCCAATGGATCTGTAAGTCAGTGTTGAGTCTTTATTTCTACTTCAAAATACCTTTTCAAATGAAGTGTATATTCCAATGTGACTGATTGGGAAATATTTACCTCCTTCTCTTCCTTTTGCCTCTTTGCATAAAGCATAAAAACAAGACAATTGGAGACAAAATGGACACAGAAATAGACAAAATGTTGCATGCGTGACCTTAGAAGCTGCACACGACACAACTGAAACACCAGCACAGACATGACGTTAGAGCCATTTGACCCATTATTAACCTCCAAATGCTAAATAATACAAAGGTTTGTGAAAAAACAACTTCCATCTCACCTCTGTAGCTGAGTTTGACCCTGGGGACACTCTGTTTGATGCTCGCTCCAAAAGGGAGGATGGCCAACAAAATCAGTCCAACTAATGGCAGCCATGGATGGGACGGTGGAGTAATCCTCCTCACTTTGCGGCCATAATCACTGCCAGACAAAGCGAGCAGAGCCCCAACTTTTTTCAGCCTCTGATCAGCAGAGTCCTCTTTCTTCATGGTGTGTCGAGTTCAGCTCCCACTTTGTCCGTCTCCGCAACCCTGGAGGGGGAACAGTGTAAAGAGTGGCGTCAGGGAGGAGCAATCATATCTGTGAGTGCGCGAGGGTGTGCAAAGTCTCAGGATATGTATGTTGTGACTATTCAGCTGTTTCACCATGGAGCCCTCCAGGCATGTCCCCCTTCCCTCGCGTATCCTCCATCAGCTGTTGCCTGTCACTGACTTTCCTTTTGTGCCGCCCTTAAATCTGTTTGCCCAAAACAAAGGTCAGACTAACAAAACAGTGGCATTCGACTCGCTTTCAGCCGGCCGTGCCTCTTTCAGTTCCTCCCTCGCCTCCGTCTCCTTTTCATGTGGATAACTCATTTAATTCTTCGCTTAATGATACTTCGCCAATAGTTTTAACATTGGCTGATGACCCCTGTCACTTCCTGCTTTATACCTTGTAAAAAATGGGCCATGCCCTGATTAGTACTTCACTGAGAATAAAAGAGGTTCAGTGGCAGACACATTAGTTCACACTCTGAAACGTGAGATGTATTAGCTGTGGTTCATCGAGCACCATGAGAGCACTCACAACTTAGTGTGAATTCAGCAGTTTCAACTCAATTCAAAG
>JAUESF010000080.1:9977517-9989309 GCA_032274765.1 Malacoctenus tetranemus
TTGACAGCGCTCATAAATCCAAACCTGTTGCCATTGTTTCCATTCAGCACGTCACCCAAACTGTCGATTATAACATCACTGTTCAGTTTTAAAGCCCTCACTTCTCATGAGAAAAAAAACAACCACAAAAAACCCCAAGCAAAATACTTCCTATATATGTTGAACAAAGTGGATAGAAAGTATTGTGTTTTCAGTGAATCATTGTGGTGGAACACAAGCAGATGTTCAGCCATTCACTCTCCTGCCAGAGAACAAACTCACTCCCTCAACTTGAATGGCAACAAACAAGCGTCACTGAGTCTGTTTTGTTGTGATGCTGCTTACATATACTGCCGTCACACTGTCTGATCCGGGACAATGATCGTCAGGATTTATGTTGCAGCGACATTGTTCGAGCGCATGTTTTGAAGCAAATGAAATAAAACCCCAGAAATGATCTTCAACATTTGCAGCTGTTCTTCTGCGTCCTGTCGGAGCAGAACATGACTTGTTTTCAAGAAGCAAAGAAAAACCTCACGCACAAAATCCCTCACACCAGAAAACTGGCCACAACCTCTAGAACGCACTTCTTACTAGAGAGGACATACGATCCTGAGTGACATGATGTGTTGATGCAATTAAGACTCCTCGGTTGTTTGTGTATTTTGGGGGTTGAGCACCTGCTCGTCAGCAGGTCTGCGCACAGCACTGTGATTCAATAAGCATGCTGAAGCTTCCTGCAGTTTATAATGACAGTGAGATCAGACTTTGGTTGGGAATCACTGAAAAAGGAAGAAGAACATTTAACTATAACCAAGTTGCTCGGTATAGAGACTCTGTGGAGTCTTGTGTGCTTTATTTTGTTGTTCTTTGATGGAAGTGCTTCATATGGAACCCATTGTGTCAGTATGTGTCTTTGCCCACGGGGCCATGACTGTTCAAACAGTGACACGTGGCCACGCACGGCTGGTAGAATGCTCATACAGGTCATCTTGAAGAATTTGATCTGCGTTCCTCTCGGTTTCCTTCGCTCTGGCTAAAAAAGCGGGGAGGAAAAAAAACATTTGACTGTTGGTTCAGCCAGCAGGTCCTGCAGGGCGGCTCCCTCATTGGCTGCGTTTCTTCCAGCCGGGAGTGTGTGATGAATGACGGACACGAAGACTGCCAGCAAGAACTTCCCTGGACTTTCCTGGAGGCTCGTCTTTCACAAATCTACTTTGGCAGAAGTTGTGTAAAGGCCGGAGACAAGTGGACGCAGGTCCAAGGCCACTGACTTGGTAGCTCTAATAGTGAGTGTGTGGCAGCGTGCCGTCATAAAGCCTAATGGGATGTGTTTGTTATTGCACCGTGGTGGTAATTAACCTGTTGCTGTTCCACTTCTGGGTGTGTGTCTTCGCAGATGTGGCTGGATCCAAGTTACCTAAACAGAGCAGGTTATAGGTTAACAGGTTAAAACAGTGTCCTCCCTCCCCTCTGGGAGGTTTGGTGTCAGGGTGTGCACTTCCTAAGGATAACGCTCCAGCACGCACACCCACATGAGACTGGAGCAGTGAGTGATGAGCCACAGTGATGACATAAAATGTGTAATAAAGTCCACTTTGTGCCGTGTTCCTATGACTCCTGCCCATTCATTGGGGAGCAGCACACGACGTGATGCGAGTGCCTGCATGCCCTTGTGTTAGTGAATGCTCTGAGAGTAACATTTTTGGGACACACCTTTCTCTTGGGGATGAATCACGAGTCCAGGATACAAATGGCAGCTTTCAAAGCAACATACCAGAAGAATAACCCTCAGAATTAAATAAGAACTGAAACATTTAGGGACATACATCATCGCAGATACAAAACAAATCTAATCGACTCCAGAACAAAGAAAAAAAACACCCTCAGCTTAGCTCAGATAGAGCAGCGAACACAGATGTCAAAGGCCATTACCACCAAAACACAGTCTCCTTTCTGAGAACAAATTATTTTGGAAAGGTTTTTTTTTTTTTTTTGGGTGGATGGTCGAAGCAAACTGTGCCAAAGTTCTCAGAACAGCTGCCAAGTTATTTAAAAATCACGGGCAGTGACCAACAACAGCCCAGCAAGTGGTCCATTTGTCCAATTAGGTGGATGAGCAGTTGGTTGGTGCTTCACCGAGGGACAGTATTGTTGCAGTTCTGATCCTATCTTGCTCGCCATCCTTGAAAGGACGGTTTTTACTCACAATAAACAGTTTAATGCCAAAAAATGAGTCATATATTTCGATGAAAGGCAGTGTTTTTTGTTTTAAACTATCCACAAATAAAACCTGTTTTTATTCAAGTACAATGAGTCGCAGAAACCTGAAATGTATTTGTGTCGTTCAGCCCTCTGATTGTGTGTGTGAATGTTTTTTGGACAGGGAAAAGCAGTGCAGGAGAACATGCAACAGCACAAACACGGTTGTGTCCCTCCTCATGTGAACCACTCACTCAGTGGCTCTGTGTTTTTCCAGCCTCTGCTCTGTGAATGATGGAGTGTGAGTGAACGGAGAGGATTTGGCGGTGCAGGACTTGATAAAGCAAACCAAAGAATAGCAGCGTAATCCCCAGTCATTTCTACAATGTTGTCATCCTGCTGATCCTCCTTAATGGAGGATGAACAGCTCAGTGTGGATAAGGTGGGAAGGAGCAGAGAACGTGAGATCAGTGGTTGGTGGTTTTCAGAGGAACGCATCACTCTGGCGAGTGTTAATGATCCTGCGAGCCTGATGCTGTTGGTTCGAATGTAAGCAGAGGATGATAGTGGATAATGGAGGAGGGAGAACGTTGTCTCCAGTCAAATAGCAGCAGATATTTCTGCTTTTATTCTTTCCTTTGGGGCCGAAAAACACTTTTGCTTGTGCATTATGTGTTGGAGATGTTGAGTGGCCAATAGATCACTTGGTCGTGTTTGGTTTCCAGGCCGCTCTCGAATGTTGTGCTTAAAGCATTTGGTTGAACATCGACGGTGAAATTATGGTCGGCAGCGGGCCGGAATGAGGTGAGAGGGCAGAAATTCTTGTAAACTTTGGCATTAATGTTCCATTAGTAGATTCATAATCCTCCCTCGTTTAAAGAAGGAAGCAGGCTTTTTTTTGGGAAGCTTGTGGTATTCATGGGGGAGTCACACACACAGTGGATGTTAGCGTGCAGCACAATCTGTGAGTAATTTCAAACAGTAATCGGCAGGATCTCCAGCGAGAGGGCAGTCATCCAGCGCTGGTCACCCAGGGAGCTGCTACTCTACTTCGGGCACGCACACACACACACACACACACACACACACACACACATGCAAAGCCACACAAACACGCACACTCATGGAAGCATCTGAGCCTTTGTGCCAATAAGCTTGAACTGATTGCCTAATCTTGATTACATGAGCTACCACCAGGGTTGTGGTGCTCTAAAACAACTGGAGATAATTGTCAATGATTGTACTTTTCAATAATGAGGGATAAGGACCATTAATTATGTTTTCTCATGTCAACAAGTAAAAACATTTGACGTACGGACTCGTGGAGTCTTCTTAATGCATAAAACAACGAGAGAAAATGTATACTTGGGAATATGATGCATGACGTACTGAGAGGTTCTATTATTGATGGATTTAGGTCCTTTTTGCATTGAAGTATTTGGTTTTGGGTTAAAGTCTTTAACACTGGGCAGGTAATGATGAGATCCTCTTGTTTGTTTTTATTGTTTTTATTCAGTTTTGTTTATTGCTGCAGGCCTGAAACATAAACAGAAGGTGAAGCAGAGTTGTTTTTTAGTGTTGGGATGTTTGTTGTTGAAACGGCTCGTTACTGTGAAGCTGTTCAAAGGAGCATGTAGCATTACGATTACAACTACTGTTGTATTTTATATCTTTTCTCTTGTATCATTTTAGCTTTTTCAGCATTCATGTGAAAACATCCAACACAGTGATTTATAAAAACATAACAATGTTGCTATAAATGTCCTGCCCTTAGATGTGTTATATTTGTAGTTGGTCGATTTGGATAAATCAACATTGCTGTTGCCGGGCCGCCTGTGGAGCGGTGCAGCTGAAGGGTCAATCAGTGGCGGTCTATAAAAGGCGGCCACCTACAGTTCAGAGGGCTGCTGCTGGAAACCCGTGTCGACACCGGTGGGCAGCGTTTGATGTGTGCGTCCTTGTAGTTTCTCTGTGTGGATGGAATCAAACACCGAGCTGATCTGCACCTCGTCTCTGCCCGACGCTCGCTGATTTATCTGGCCGCCGTCGGCCGTCCTCTAAAGATAAGGATAAATTCTCGTTTGCCGAACGCTTGGGGTTGAAGCCTGAAAATGATGGGCATATTAGTCGCCATTAGTCACAATGTTTTCCATGGTACACACTCTGTATCAAACAACACCTTCATCCTCCCACACACATAATCACTGTCAAGCATCCTCTTTCACAATTCCCGAACAGGTGGACACAATAAAACTACGTGGCCAGCAGTCAAACACTTGTCAGCAGACGTGCAGGTTATGGTTCTATTGGGATGACCAAAACATTCTTGGAACACATGGGGAACGCATGCTATTCACCCGCTGGACATCAGCGTGTAACTAATAAATCCATCTGCTTGTCCGCTGTCTGACACTGGCAAGATGAGGTGAGTTTAATGTACGACGTGGACACGGAGCGGGCTCGGCTGAACCGCGGGGCGTTCGTTGCTGAGGCTGAAACACATTAGGCTAATTGTTAGACATGTTGATCATAACATGTTGGGAAAACAAGCCGTCAGAATGTCACTCTCCATGGGACCGACCCTTGTTTCTGCATCAACAACAGCCTCTCTTTTTTTTTTCCCCTCCTTCCAAAAAGTAGTCGTGACTGGTGTTGTCACAATGTGACTGTGTAAACACTTTTATATCCCGACAACTTGGGCAATACAAACACACACACAATGACTCAAGCTTAACAAAAACAGCAGCGTTCTCCTGACTTCCTGGGAGGCCCACAATCACGGCCCCAAAGCCCCACAACTCACTGTAAACAGTAAATATACAGCTCAATTTGGTGCATTTTCTAAACAGATTACGCACACATACTTCAAAACACAAGTTTCTACATTCACTCAGCCATGCTGCCAAAGGTAAACACGATGCATAAAGGCCCGTTAGACTGAAAACTGTGGCAAAAACATGCAATCAGACAGTTAGAAAATTAGTTTGTTGTTCTCCCTGTCTGCATTTTGTGTATTTATGTTGTGTACTTGTCGGTGATTGGCAAGTGTCTGAGCGTGGGACTGTTTATTTATTTCCAGCAGGAACATGCAGTTTTGTGGCTCACAGAGGGACACAGCTCTGCTGTAGGATTGGATTGACCTGAAAGTGGAAACAGGTGGGCTGAGCGGCAGGTGGGGGAAGGAACGGATGGAGAACGTGTGAGAAACGGAGCGGCTCGTTGCCACATCGACACGCAGTCCATATATCAAAAGGACCACAAGTGATCGGAATGGAAGAGCAGCGAAACCGCCGAAGGAACTGTCTGTATCTTTTCAAGAGTAAACTCTGTGATTTGCATACGATTTGCTTTATTTCTACTATTATTTCCCCCCTAATTATGCTCAGTCTCCGATGTGCAAGGTGTCCCACTGTGTATCCGAGGCAATATGAAAGTACTCCGTGTCTGAAAATAGTCAGAAATACCCAAAAGGGAAACACAAACGTCTCTCTCACGTAGTCTGAAATGCAGTAGAACTGCCAAAATCAGCATCACTTTCTCATAAGCATTAATCTTCTCAGTGCAGGAGAGCGGTGGAAAGGTACTTTCCCACCTCGCGCGAGAGGCAGCGCTTTGCTCAGGATGTAAAGGCCCGTTATCAGAAATTGAATGTTATTTTTAGGAACATTTCATGTGTGAAACTGGTTCAGCAGAAAGCCTGTTGGACCCCAAGTTTGAGCTTTAAATCCGACAGAGTATTCGGGGACTCTCACGGATATTTACTTCAGCTTGGTTCCGTTTATTGCATCAACCTGTATGAACGATACCTTCGAAGGGCAAAAACAGTTATTAAAAAAAGGGAAAGCAGCAGTTTTTTCCACAGAAACCAGACTAAATAGTTGAGCTTTTGTCTGTCTGAGGTTCTTGATGGGTCTTCGCATTCTTCGGAGGTGAGACAAGCATGTGTGGACGCCATCTGATGAGCCAACACTTCTGCTCAGGAGGAGCAGAAGACCAAAGGAGAGACTGAGAAGGATAGAGTGTAAATTAGACCTTCAGGGGAGGAGGCTGACATGCGGCCTCAGATGGTCTGCGAGTCTTTGAACAAATCACATTTAGCAACAGTCTCCCCTGTGTAGTTGGTGAGTGCTTGCGTGCGTGTGTGTCTGTGTGTGTGTGTGTGTGTGTGAGACAGCCCAGCTGTGTTCTTTGTTGTTTTATCAGGGAGACGTTCCCCTCCCTTGATCAGCTGTTCGGCTGCGTGTGAAATGAATGGAGAATTTACAGGGATGGCTCCAGGACAAGATGTTTTCACCGTGAACGCTGCCGTTTTTCCCCCTTTCAACAGAAAGATCACTCACAGTTAAGTGAAAGATAATGAGATAATGAGAGAGGATGATGGCAAATGAGGCACCAGCTGTATTCACATCTTGTAATTCCTTGCAACCTGTCTTGGAGGAGATTACACGGGAGGTTTAGTGATAAATCTCAACGTTCAGTGGAAAAACAATCATAAAATAAACACCAAACAGAGCGGATGAAGCAGCCATTTAGGAACACCGAGTACTGGGAGGATTTGTGGCTTTTATGTGTGATCATCAATGGTCGGACTGTGGCAGAGGCAGGCAGAGATATGTGCGAGGTTCTTTCTTTCAGATCACCCTGCTGAAAAGCGGCGCGTTTGCTTTTTCAGATCATTCTTTGTATTATTTATGTCACCCCCCCCCCCCAATCAAACACATGTGATTCATATCATCACTTGAAGCAATTGTGAAGGGGTGGGGGTGGGGGGGTGGTAGAGAAAGGGGAGGACACAGAGGGGACGGCAGATAGAGACGGAGCAACGCCTGCAGCCCCGCCAGGCTGAATTTATGGCAGCGTTCTCGCGGCTTATCAAGCATCGCAGCTCGCTCAGTGGAGGGGCTCTCGTCCCCTGAGGTGGTCCCGCGTCCGTAAACACTGAGACCCCGGTCACGTAGAAAGATGAAGTCAGACTTTGACGGGCCAGAGTAAACAGTTGTCGGCCTCGCTCGAGTGGGCAAAGGCTGCGAGTCACCGTGTGCAATAATGAAAAGACGTTCCTCAGTTATTAGGACCAACAGGAAGCATCATGGAGGGAGTTCTCTCTCCTGGACTCGCGGACTCATTCAGTACCTATGCACCAGTATTGATTCAACTCTATTTAGTTGTGGGTGTGTGGGGGTGACGGGGGGGGGGTGAGGTTGCAGTGGGAGTTTGTGTTTGTCAGCTCCCTTCCTAAATGAGCCATTTTAAATCATTGTCGCCTCCTGTACTGGCTTCAGTGTGTAATTGTGTTCACTCAGGCACAACGTGCGAGACAGCAGAGGGAAGGCACAGAACACAGAGGGCCACAGATTTGTTGATAACCCCACTTCCCTCCTTTAAGCACTGTAAACTCTGAACCTGCAGCAAACCAGTGACCTCTCTCGCTGCCTCCTGAAGAGTTTCCCATTAAATCACCTGAAACAGAAAACAGGAACTATTTACCTGGTTCCTTCCCTGAAAAATTAAAGGGCCGTGCCGACTTGAAACATGACGCACACGCTGGAATTACTGATTCAGCATCGACTCTGTTGTTAGTTCTAATCTTCTTAGCTGCATCATTGACTCTCCTACTGAGACAGACATCTTTAGGCCTGTGTATCCGCACCCGTTCACAGTAACAATGGAACACAGCCGCGTGATTCTCATTAGATCTCAGAGGAACACATTGATGATATTGTGCATCGTGCATCATGACTTCCGTGTCCCGAAAGTCTTCCTCAGGTGTGTTTTTAATCCACCGCTCTCACTGTTTGTATCCCGTGGGCTGTTCTCTGCAGTGCCGGAAGCCATCGATCACTTTATTACCATATTTCAGACAATTGAGAACAATTAAATGCAGCCAAGCACCCAATTACCAGCACACTCCGATCACTGTGGAGTCTCTGCTTCCTCATGGAGGAGTTTGCTTCTGATATGGTCACAAGTGGCAGCGAGTGAGCTCCATAACTCACACACCACGACTGTAAAACCTGATTTAACCAAGCAATTTGGACTAATTGGAGACAATTTGCAGCATTTAGGGGAATCAATAAAAATGAGGTGGTAGTGGGGGCCTGAAATGGAGGGCCCCTAATTGTTTGGATGGGAACTTACAAATCTTCAACGTCTCAGCGAAGTGTGAGAGTAATTACAGGGGTGTGTGCGTGGAGCAGTGTGAGTATTTCTAAGTATTTGTGTAAAGGACATTTGTAACAAGGCCCTCAGAGAGAGGCTTGTGTGGCAGCTGACTGGCCGAGCGGTCCACGCTGAGCCATAAAAACACCTTCACCTCCATTAGGCCATAATGAGAGCTGTGTCGGGCTGCAGGATCCTGCGCTCTGGCGGCTACCACACAACTCAAGCCTTCACCAGAGAGGAAATGAGAAGTGATTGGTACAATGACTCACTGTGAGGTGCAAGTGGCAACGGGACCAGCCTGAGATAGACGCTCCGAGTGCTGGCAGGCTGCTCATTAACCTGCAGGGTGTTGGTGCTTGAAACAGGAAGCGACACGCCGCCTTTGTGTGTCTGCGTGTGTGCGGGACAGATAAACGTGGCTGCCCGGTTGTTGTGGATGTGTAAAGGACATTTGGGATTTGACACTCCGGTACCGGTCTCCCTTGTTGCCTCGCGTTAGCACACCTCCCTCGTCCACAATGTCACAGGCTGCTAACACCTAATTGTGTCATGCAACAATAATCTCTAACGGCTCATTGCATGAATACAGATGGAGTGCTGTGTGGGGAACAGAAACTGCTCGGCTAAACCTCTGCAGCTGCTAATCAGCAACATATAAAGTCAAGAGAATTTAAGCCACTTTACACGCTACGGAAGTGCTGATATTAGCCTTCACTTGTTTTGTTGCTGTATTATTGTAATCCTAACGTATGAATAATATTTACTTTGCTCTCAATGAATTTGTGTTTACTTCAAGGTGCTTAAGGAGTCGCTGACACTCCTGCCGGCCCACTCCGACACTCGTAACAAAGGAAACAAGCAGTAAACAGAGAGGAGAGAAACGGGAGACGGTGGAGAAAAAGAGTCGGGCGACGATAAAGTTCGGAAAATAAAACCTTTTATCTGCTTTTCATCTGCAGCGATGGTCATTAACCGAGCGCGCGCCGGCTCTCAGTAAACTTTTTGACCTTTCAAATAACGGGGTCATTTCTTAAAATCAGTAAGGAGACGGTTATAAATCTGAAGGGTTTTATATTCTTCCACATGGGATAGCTCATTAGATTGCCGCGGTGCAACTGAAACCAATACCATATGGTTGTTAAAGGAAGAAACTCAATTAGTGAGCTAACAGGGTCAAATAAGGGCACTGGGTTTAAAAAAGCCAGTTGAACAGACAGAAAAGGGGAGGGGGGAGGGGCTTCACATGGTCGACGAGCAAGACATGAAGGGACAGTAGTGAGTTTGATGACTCTGTCTGTAAACAAAGAGATCCACCAGAAGCTGCAGCCAAAGTCTCTGAGCACATGTGAAGCTTCCTCTCCGGCCTCAGCAACTGGTGGCTGATTTCTCCCTGCCCCCTCCCGCCCACCTTTGCCCCCCCCCTCCGAGCCCCCTGAGCCCGAGGACCTGGGAAACTGTCTCTAGTCTCTGTTCTGACCTCCACCGGTTGGAAGAGCCGCGCATGAATCATGACCCACCTCTGGTGAGTTAATCACATCACAAAAAAAGCAATGAACCCTGCAGGAAGCGAGACTTAAAAACCAGGAAGTTCAGGCAGAGGTGTAGCCCGGGGCCGGTCATCAATCATCAGGTGTCTGGCGTGAGGTCACCTGCATGTGTGGGTGCACATTAAAAGAAGTTGTTTCCAGCATATTTCGGAGTGCATCGGGCTCTCTAATAATCTCTGACTTTTAGAAACGCTCGTGCACACATGTGGCTTTCTGCGCTCGATTGAAAGCATCAGGCTTTTGTGTCGCCACTGTAGCCGCGGCCTCAATTTTGGCTTCACAGGAATGTGCCGCTCGCTCTGATAGGAGACCTCATTACTGCCGGATATTCAGGAACACACAAAATCCTTTTAGCAGCGACCCTTCTCGCCGAGATCACGATTGTGACATGACCTTCATCCTTGTAGTTTGTGAATGTAGCGTGACCCCTCCCCCTCCCCCTTGTTTCCAAGGTTACAGCATGGCACTACCCAATTAGTGGCAGTGTTCAGACTGACAACTGGACACGCGAAAAGAGCGGAAACTCTCCCAACCTTTTCTCCTTCCAACAGGGACACACGGGGAAAATGTTTGTGTATTTGCTCCGTTTTTCTTACTCGTCGCCCTTTGCTGACATTTTTCTTCTTATGGTTGCCGATAACATGCTGCAAAATGTAAATATACATTTTTGAAAGCAGTATATTCTACTTCATCACCTCCATGTCTGTTTATTGACTGATGGAGCCAGTTGAACTAAATCTGAGGATTCTAAGGAATTTTTTTAAGAAGAATGGAGAAAAAGTTGACACGTCGAAGTCCTCGCTTGAACACGTTGTCTTCGGTATTCAGCAGAAGTAGAGCAGGCTTCTTCAATCCCACAATTCCTCAGGGCAGAGCCGGAGAACATGGGCTGTCAGCAAGAAGGAGAAACAACACATCCTGGGGCCTGTGGCATGTGTCATTAGCTGGAATTGAAATAGATGCATTCCCCCCGCTGACGGTCTGCGAGATCAGATTCAGCCTACACAGCAGTAATATATCACATTAATATGGAACGCAGTTCACTTGATTAGCTTCCTGCCGGCGTGCGCACGTGTGCGCTCATCATGCAGACGCATGCTTTGTTACAAGTTCGCTCGCTTCATGCATGCACGTACAGTGTTTGGATGAAGTCACAGGCAGCTTGATGCAACACACCTGTTTCACTGATACAATGAAAAACAAGGCAGCAGGTTCCTCCCATGAATGACCCCCCCTCCCCCCCCTCTCTCTCTCTCTTTTCTATAACTTTATGTCTTCCCCCGCCCGCCTCTGTCCGCCCCTCTGTTCCCTTTCTTCCAGCCGTCTCCGTCAGGGCTTCTCCATCTGGTAGCGATGGTTAATGTACCATATCATCGCATGTGACACGCCCCGCTTTCATCTTACCTCCTCAATGTACAGCAAATGTGTGTGCGTTGTGTGCTCGCGGAGCAGAATGCTTTTATAGTGTCTTCATTACTGTCGCCCCCTTTTGTGCAGGTCAGGGAAACCATGCTGTCAATTCAGCCGTCTAAAGTGAAGCAGATGTTCGAGATGTCAACGACAGACCGCGTTCAAGCAGTGACGACTGCGACTCGCGCTCTTCTTTTGAACTTTGTAAACTTCCCTTCAGCCTCAGTCGGTAAATCACGTTTAACGTTTGATGTGCCAGGAAAACATTTCAGCCCCTTCAGGAAAGAGTCTTTTTTTTTAGCATAATAAAGCAATAATGATGATAAAAGTATAATAAATATTAATATATTGAGTTTTATCATGAAGAAAACGAGTGCAACTTGATTGAAGCATTTTGAGCAGATGTGAGTGAGAGACAACACATGCTGAGCGTTTGCTGCCATCTCATATTTTCTCTGCGCTCCAATTAATCACAGACAGTCTGAGTTGGCT
>JAUESF010000080.1:10103896-10115931 GCA_032274765.1 Malacoctenus tetranemus
CGCGGAGAGGAAGAGGAAGCGATGGAAGAGGAATAATGAGCAGAATGAATAAAGGACATGGAGGGAGAGAAAATGAGGAATTTCGTGCTTAACGAAGAACACTGGGAGTGGGTGGACAAGGATGATGAAGAGCCTCTTGCCTGCACTTGCACACCTGGGATGTTCTTAAAGGGATATCCCCCCTCACACTGCTGGGTGTGTGCGTGCGTGCGTGCGTGCGCGCGTGTGTGCGTTAAAGGGAGGGAAGTGTTGGCATCATCTCCAGAGTGTCAAGCTGTGTTTCTCTATTGCCAGTCAGGGAGGGTGCTGCAGTCGTCAGGGGCGGGCAACTGTCTGGGCATCTCATCTGCAGCTAATTAACAGCCACACACTAATTCTAACAGCCGATCATAATTAGCGATTTAATCGCTCGTCAACGCTTTTCTCCCCCCCTAAATTGAGCCTCCTATTTGGACACGTGCGGATAAGCTAAGGAACGCCGGACCCCCCCCCCCTTCCGCCCCTCCTCCTCCTCCTCCTCCTCCTCCTCCTCGTCCTTCTTTCCTTCATCCTTGGCTCCAGACTCCAGTGGGATCTTAATTAAGCCTGGGCTTCATTATGCAAATGGAGTACAATAAACGACAGCAGAGGTGGAGCTGGATCCAGACTGGAGCGGAACGGTGGGAGGGGAGCGCTGCAAGTGGAAAATGAAGAGATGTGGAAGGTTACCAGAGTCGCCTGCGTGATGCCGCCGCGTTGCTAAAGCTGCACATTGCTAAAGCTGCACATTGCTGTAGCGTGTCTGTCTTCCTGGTGTCACCGCCGCAGCTGGTGTGAGAGAGTCTCCGTGCTCTGCTGCTGCGTCTGTGTGCGAGAAGCTGAGTGAAGTAGCTCTGGATGTGCAGAATGTCATCCTCCACAAAGCCAACTCATGAGGGAACGGCGACAATGAACCCCTTTAATATCACCAGTCGGCTGTTGTCGTGGATACGAAGAAAGATGGAGGTGATAGAGAGCGGGACGGGAGGCAGACAGAAACACTGACAGTGGCAGCAGCGTGGCAGCTAATGTCATCTCAGTTTAATCATCGCATGGGATCATGGGGTTCATGAAAATTCATTTGCATATCATTAAATGAAGAGAGGTTATTTGGTGCGGGGAGCCAAAATAGGATTGGATGAAGAAGGGAAGAAAAAAAGAGAAAAGGAGGGACTCATTATTAAACAGCAATGTTTTATAGTCCGCCGGCCGATTCATTTAATTTGTGCGTAATTAAAATGTGTCAGACTCCATCAATCATTCCAACAGGGATCCTATCAATGTCTCGCTCTGGAAAAAGGGACTAATCAGTGGATATGCAGTTGGACATCTTCCAATAACAGTTTGATTGCTTCGGTCTACTTTAGACCTGACCAATGGACTTGTGTCTCTCCGCGTCCCCTCGAGGACTTTTGGCAAAACAGCCCGTTTCCACTCATTTGCGGCGCGTCGGGACCCGTCCCCCCGCCGACTGGTGGCGATGCCACCTCGCGTTTGTCAACAAGAGGGTCGCCCGCGCCGTCGCTCTGACCTTAGCAGTGAGCTGGCCACCTCTCACCAAGGTGTGTACGCACACGCGTGTGTGCAGCTTTCCCCCCACCCCATTTGCATAAGTGATGTAATTAGACCACCCTTTCACATGCAGATCAGTTTGACAACATGGCAATCACTCTCACACACATACAGCCACACACACACACACACACACACACCCCACGACAACACACGCTCACTGCCGTGACCACCCCCATATCACGGGGAGTCTGTTGTCTGTGAGCGGAGAGTGTAAAGATTAACATAATCCAGCTAATAAGTGTGAGTAATATTCACACAGTGACGCGTGGCGTCGACACTGTCCTGCTGATGCGTATTTGTATCTCATTATAGATGTAAAGTACTGTGGCCGCCAGTGGTGTCGGGAGGGGCCGTTTCTGGGTGGGGGGGTGTGGGTATGGGGCGGGGGGGCAGTGTGGATGGGGGAGGGTGAAGGGTCACGAAGTGTTGGCCTGAATGAAAAGACACCAAAGAATAACATTAAACAGCAGTGTTTTAGATGGGGTGGGGGGGGGGACGGGGGACACTTTCAGAGGAGACGGATTATTCGGAGACCCTCCGACCGGGACGCTGGACGTTTCCCAACATCGCCTTCCTGCGAGTGGGAGGACGCGGGAGGCAGTTGCTCTGTTTATTTTTTGGGTTGTTTACGATACGGAGAAAGGCGCAGAGAGTCAGTTTTTGCAGCCAAATGTAAGAATTATAAATAGAGTGTATTTGCGCTTGCAGGCTAGCTCTGCCACATGATTGATTAGGATGGTGTGACGACCATTAAAAAGTCATTTAAAAGATGGATAGGGACCACATTTCCAAATAAAAACCACTTTATACCTGATGAAGTGCTGAACAAACTCTCCTTCAAAGACATTTACTGATTACTCTGGAGGTATGAGCAAGTGCAGTGTGGGAAGCACCCGTAAAGTGAGCGTAGCTCCGCAGCAGAGCGCGCCAGCAGCAGCTGTCTGGTGAAGCTCACGTTCAAAAGGGCCGAGGTTTCCTCCTGCTTTTTACATGAAGGGGAAGCGTCCGCGGTGCAATCTGTGTACACCGACGCACAGACACACAAATAAATGCTACAGACGGGCTGACACACACACACACGCACGCACACACACACACACAAACACGCGCTGATTGAAATGTATCTGATGGCACAGCATCGCTTCGGCTCAGTCCTTATCCTCAGAAGCAGAGGTGTGTCTAAATGTGCGAATGCATTTGGGCTCTGTCTCTTTAACGCGGGGCTCCGCCGCGGCAGCATGCTTTGGGATTCATGCATAAACATGAGCTGGCCTTTCAGCTCTCTCCTCACATAACCAATCTAAATCTAAATGAGCCCCCACTACAGATACACCAGCAGGCAATGACATTACACCCCCCTCCCCAGCCCCAGCCCCAGCCCCAGCCCCAGCCCCAACCCCCTACCCTACCCTCCTACCCCCAGCGACACATATACACCAGCAGGCAATAATTTCACGCCATCCCTCAAAGCCCCCCACCCGCTCCCCCCGACTCCAACCCACACCCCACCTTCTCTCCACACACACACACACACACTCGTACCCCTTTTTTGCCGCAACCCCACCAGCTGCACAGTACTCATTTGATTAAGAGGGGGAGGACAGGGAGAAGGAGAAATGGTGGGGGATCACTTTATCAGGATGACTTTCTAAGATGGCTATCATCAGCCGCGAAGCAGAGCCCTCTTCTGTGTTTACTTTGCTATTGTTCTCGCCGCGTTGGCCTCGTCTTCCCCCGGCAACCGCTGTCACGGCGCAGCAATTCCACGGTTGCGTTTCCCCACTGTCGCATATTTGTGTTCGTTATCCTATCAGCTCGCTGCTCCAGGAGAAAGGCACAAACGCCGGCCTGTGCCTTTCAGCGCGACGTCCAAAGACAACAAATTGTGCTAATTGAAGTTTTTTTTTCCCCTCTTCCTCTGACAAGTTGCCTCAGTCACAGCAGGAAAAGTTTGATGTTGCAAACAACAAGATAATAAAATGTCTCCTCAACCTGAGCGCGCTGTGGTCTCTGAAATGTTGCATATGAAAATCTGTGTCCTAAATGTGCTGTAGTGTGCAATTTTCCTCCCCTCTCTCCCAGAGTCGTAAAACACATTATCATCATCAGCAGCAGCAGCAGGAGCAGCAATGTAATTCATCCGAGGTCGTTAATATTCATCATATCATTTAGTCACAAAGGAAACTCATCTGGCTGAATGTCACAGATGTAATTAATGAAGTGACCCCAGAGGTCACGGCTCCATTCACCAAACGCCTTCCACACACCGCCGTGTTACGCACACACAGTCGCACATCAAAAGCCTCGCAGCCAGACGCACACCGCCACCGAAACACGCAACCTGGAATATGAGGCACATCTATAACAGGCGGACGCCCGCGCATGCCACGACATTCACAAAATGGCGACTGTTGGCGAGACCAAAGGGATGAGACTGGAGCGTGCACCAAAGCAGACTTTATTTAGCTCAGTGGAGTACGGGGAAGGCAAGGAAGAGAAACACACACCAGCGGGGGAGAAATGGGGAAAGGGGTTGGAGGGGGGTGGTGGGGGGGGGAGTATAGAGACACACTAAACCACTGGAGCAGGACATAAGGACAGGTGCACATCACAGGTATCTTTTTGGTCATCACTATGGCAACAACATATTCAGAAAACAAAACAAAAAGGAACTGTTTTACCTACAGTAAGGATCACAGAGTCTCTTCACCATAGAGGACTCCAATATGTACATCTTACAGTCACTAAGATCAAAGAGAATACGAGAGAAATCAAATCTGAAATCATCAGTATACAAAAAAACTGCCTTTGTGGTATTTGGAATGCACATTTCTGTACAGAAGAAAGCTCATTGGTATTGTCGTAAACATTGGTTAGTTTAAGAACAAAACGTGACAGAGTTAAGTCAGTCCACATCCTTTGGAAAGTTGGCTGCGATGTCAGTCCGAGTGGAGCAAAGCTGTTCGCTGGACGAATGGACAGTAAGACACCGCGACACAGAGAGACACCACCAGTGGAAGCTTTGGGGCTTAACTCCTTCAAATAACCATGCGTGTTTCACCTAAAGCATCGAGAAGTTAATGCCCCAAGAGGGATTTCTGAAACTGGAAGCTTGGGAGGAAAAACATAAATAAAAAATAAAAATAATGTTAAAAAAATTCTGCTAGCACAAAAGCCTTTTTCTGTTTTCCGAGTGACGGGAGTCGTTGGGATACTGAAAATCAAACTTGATGGAATTGAGCCCCATATATCCTTTTGTTTTCAACAGAATAACAGAGGGAGCAGTTTATCAACAGCATCACAGGTATCAGTTACAGTTTGTAGTCATTAAAGCCTAGTGGTAAAGCGATCAGAGCATGCATCTTTCTACAGTATCGTTAGAAACTACAGTACATTAGCAGCAAACTGGACATCCTTAAGGGCTGAAGTTCAACACTATGGTAGAAAAGAAAAATAAACTGCGACATTTCTCAAGAGAAGTAAAACTCTTCAACCGCTATATTACAGACTGCCATGGCTCTAGTTTGGGGTTTTGGTTACAGTCTCCAGTGTGCTTATGAGAGGCAGAAAACAGTAGCTTAGATACAGGGACTCCTTCCTTCTTTAAAAACAGCAATACATCGTCAAGTAAACAGTAGCGCTTATTTTTGTAGGTCATATGGTTAAAGTATTATCACGTCTTTGGATTTTTGTCTTAAAGCATTAATTATTGTTTAGCTATTATTGTTATATTATTATTACAGATAGAATAAGGACTGGTTGCAAATGAACTGAGGAAGAAAGGTAGAGAGAGAAAAAGTGGTAAAGAGGGGGGAAAGGGAGGGAGGAGGAGAAAAAAAGGGAAAATAAATTAAGTGTACAAAAATAACATCAATAACATCAGAAGTTTTTCTCAGCTTTGCGCAGTGGCTCCCTATCTGTGAGTGGAAAAGAGAGCGAGGTCTCAAACATCCAATGAAGTCTCGAGTCAACCATACAAAAGCTAAATACTGTACATTTACCCCTCACACTATTAAACACTTTAGTTTTCAATAAGGTTTTTTGTAACAATCTATTACTCACAGGTGAAAAGCTCAAATCTTTGAAGTACAGAGATGTTTTTGTAGATATTGTTTTGTTGTTGTTGTTTTTTTCCAATACTTAGTCCGAGGTTACACCAGGCCCCCCCACTGCTTTAGAAACAGCCAGGTACAGTATTAAGATCCCATTTGAAGCAGAGCCATGTTGAGCTGTTGACCTGAGCATAGAAAGCTTTACATTAATCACATAACATTGGTAAGCCATTGGTATATTCAAACAGAACGGAAAGGCAGTAAGTCACCTCGCCTGAACATATCAAAGCTGTCATAATCTTTTCTTCATCATGACACTATTATATCGAAGCAAGACAGTTCATCTCAATCCATAAGATTTATATTAAGAAACTATTACTAAACACACACAATGTAAATTTGAGTTTGGTTAAAGTTTTCATATACAGTTTAATGGTTGAGTGCTATAAAAAATAGTTTGCCCCTCACAGGACAAACTGGCCTTTACGTTCTGTGCTATTTGGGCTGTTATCCACTAAAGGAACATAGAAGGAGTACATGTACAACAGAAGACTCATCATTGGCTTTTGGAGGGTGAAGCTGCATTCTAGCACCATTTTCAGTCTATTGGTACTCGGTTTCCCGACGCCAGCTGCAGATCTCACCCCTTCACCGTACAGACGTCAGCTCTGCAGTTTGTTATTGAAAACAAACGTGTTCAAACTAAATCCACAGACATGTAAAATTTTGGTTATGAGCTTTGGAATCTGAGTCAGTCTTTACAAAAGCTCTATGCAAACATCCCTGTGTCTTTCAAGGACATTATTCCGTTTTTTTTCTTCTTCTTCTTCTTCTTTTTCTTCTTTATCTTTTTCTTCTTCTTCTTCCACTGTTAACTGCTTTGTTTTTCTTCAAGTTTCTTTTTTTTTTTGGAGCTCTCTATTTACACTAAAATCTCTTTGACATTTTATTTGCCGGCCTCGTACAGTACAGACTGGCACTACATGCTACACAGCTAGTCATCTAGCACGGTCTGGTGGAGGGCCCACTGTGAGTCTGTCGTGCAGACTGAGAGGTAGACTGCAGGTCTAGCTGGGCAGTGAGGTCACATGCTTGGAGAATGCTCTTTGGCCTCTGTGGCATCTGGTTGGTTTTTTTGTTTTTTGTTTTTCTTCAAGGTGGTGTTTGGTTGTAGTAAGGTGTCGGACGGAACACGGGGAGGGGCTCTTCATCACAAGAAGCGACAGACCAGGAAAGGAACAGTATGAAATGAGAGAAAGCTGTGAGAGAGAGAGTGAGAGAGAGAGAGAGAGAGAGAGGACTTGGTTTTGGATCTCTCCTACTTTCAGTCGAGGGTTGTTTCTCTTTGGGCCACTGCGGCTCCGCATCTTTGGGGTGTTCAGGTTACAGGGTTGGCAGCAAGTGGACAGGGGATATGTTCTGAGGTTGACAGCAGTTGCAGGGGGGGGGCGGCGGGGTGGCGGGGGGAGAGGAGGAGGGTTTGGTGCGAACACAGTTGAAGAAAGCCGTGCACCTCTAAGCTCTGTCTCTCTCCCCTGCCCCTGCTGACAGCTCCGCTTGCTCCCTCTCTGCAGAGTCAGAGCTCAGGCTCCTGGCCCTCTTCTCCTTCGCTCGGGCGTTCTGGAACCAAACCTGCAAGAAAGAGAAAGAGTAGAATAAAAAAAAACATCAGTTTTTGTCCTTGAAAAACTTGGATTTATCAAGATTAAATATTTCCTGATCGATGAGAAAACAAGGGACCATTTGTGGCTTCATTTCAGAGACGGTTACCTGGACAACGCGGTGAGGCAGTCCCAGCTCCTGGCCCAGTGTCTCACACTCGTGCCGGTTGGGTGTGCGGTGGCTCCTGTAGAAGTCTTTGAGCTGAAGGACCTGGAAGTGGCTCATCTGTGTCCTTTGGCGCTGCTGCTGCTGCTGCTGATGGTGATGCTGCTGCACAGTCTGCGTCTCGCCCCAGTCGGAGCTCGTGCCCCCGGATCCTTCAGGACTCGGAGACCCTTGGTCCGCCATGCCCGAGCTCTCCTCGCCTGGATACTCGTCATCATCTTCCTCGTAGTCGTCATCTTCCTCCGGGTCATTGAGATTGGTGGTTGTTGCCAAAGACGTCATGTGTGTCTTCATAGGTACGTCTTTGCTGCTGATGACATAGCCAGAGCTTTGGATGGCGTTGGTAGAGATGGACGGGCCCGGTCGCTCCATCATGGATGACATCGGCTGGCCACCGTGCATGTTGGATCCGGTGTTGATGGACAGGCTGTAGCCAGCTCGTTCAGCCTCCGCCCAGTGGCGAGACCTCATGTGGGCATCCAGAGCACTCTTCACCTTGAAGAGAGCCCTGCAGAACGGGCAGCGCAGGTGGTTCAAACCCAGGCTGAAACTGGACCCCGGCCCCATCGAACGGAACTGGCCTTTCCTCTCTCGCGCTCGTGTATTCTGAAACCAGACCTGGAGAAGACAGGACATGAAACATCAAAATTCAGTCCAACCACTTACATTTCATCGTTTGTCTCGAACCTCTCCTGGAAACAATACCTGGACCACACGTCTCGTGAGACCCACATCCCGTGCGATGCTTTCCAGGACTCCCCTGGTGGGGTTGGAGTCCAAGCTGTAGCGCTGGTACAACACCTCGAGCTGCTCTGGCGTGATCGTGGTCCTCTGGCGTTTGTCCCTCCGGTGCTCCTCCTCGACCTCCCGGCTGCCCCGTTGGCCCTCGAAACTGTTCTCCAATGCATGTTTTGTACTTTGCTTCATAGGTAGGGAATTGGCAAGGGCGTTGCTCGTGTGATCATTGAGAGTGTTCTTCATTTGCAGGTTGTTTAAATGTGAAATCATGGGATGTGTGGGACTGGGATGCATCTGGGACATCGCTCCTGAAAGCATTTGGCTCGCCATCAAGGAATGGTTGGGGTGAAGCATCATGTAAGGCATGGTTCGGTCTGTGAAGCCAGAGTGCAAGAGTTGCACTTGGGACTGAGCTGCCAGAAGGTGTCTCGTCTGGTGTTCCTGCCACAGCTGGAATGAAGGCAGGGACAGAGGGCAGAGGGTGCACTGGAACTGAGCCGGGGTTTGGAGCTTCGGTGGCGGCTGGATTTCAGTGGCTAGGCAAGCTGTGGCGTCAGGCATCCGAGTGTGGCTCTTTTCGGTCTCGGTAGCGGAAGGGAGGCAGGGTGATGAATGCGTTTTTTCTGGAGCGTTGTCAGAGGTAGGACTGCGAGACTGCCCCTGGTCCGAGGGAGACACAGACAACATGGTGGGTACTTTTTGGGAGGAGCAAGCAGAAGGAGGCTGGGGTCTCTCTGGAGCAGTGTCGGGCAACAGCTTGGTCTCAGGTTGGGGACCAGACTCTGTTTTTGGTTCCTTGTGCTGCAGGCCTGCATGTAAACCTTCACCTTCGTTCGTGGTGTGAACTGAATCAGGGCCCTTGTTCCCTTGGGGGGGCTTAATTTCATCCTCTTGTTTACTTGTCGCAGGCGTCGCTTCATCTTTGTCTGCTTGATGTTCACTGTCTGCGCCCTGAGTGGTGGAATCAAGGGCAGGTGAGTCGGGATGGGTGTAATACTCATAAGTCAGATCCAGGGAGTTTTCATTGTGAGAGTCACCGTGTCCTTCATCCTCGCAGGTGTTGTACTGGTTATCATCATCATGCTTGTAGCCGCCGTTCCTCTGCCTGTGTACACCATCGAGCAGGTTCTTGCCCTCCAATCCATCATCCGCCCCTCGGTCTTGATTCTTGCGCGCTCTCTGCCGAGCGTTTTGAAACCACACAACGATGACTCTGTTGGGGAGGGACAGCAGAGCAGACAGCTTGTCGTACTCTTCCTCCCTGGGGTAGGGGGTGGCTTCAAACACCCCCTGCAGGGTTTCGAGCTGTTGTTCTGTGAAGCGGGTTCGGGAAGACCTTCGACCCCTATGGGGCTCTCCTCTGTGCAACTCTGGTAGCTGGCTCTGTGAGGAGGTGGTGGCGGGGAGGCCTGGGGACAGCGAACAAGGTGACAGTGTCAGATGCTGGCTTTGCACTACTTCCTCCCTGGACTCCTCCAGAGCTGTCGTCGGGGGGTTATTAAAATTGTAGGGGGAATCCTTGTCTCGCTGGCGCTCTTTGAACAGCGTGTTACGGAACCAGTGTTTGATGACTTTGTTAGGCAGACCAGACAGAGCAGACATCTTGTTGATCTCGTCGTCACTGGGGAGACTGTTGATATCAAAGTGTTTCCGGAGAACAGTCAGTTGCTCCTCAGAGATGCGCGTGCGCGTCCTCTTCCCCTGCTGCTCAAGCGATGCCGGGCTGACTTGGTTTTGCTGTCCTGCCGGAACGGGGCTCGACTGAGCCGGTTGACCCAGCAGAGCTGGGTTGAGCTGCGGAGGCTGGGCCAACAGAGCCGGGCTGAGCTGCGGTTGCTGGGCCAACAGAGCCGGGCTGAGCTGCGGTTGCTGAGCTAGCAGTGCCGGGCTAAGCTGCGGTTGCTGCCCGAGCAGTGCAGAGTTGAGCTGAGACTGGTAGAGTTTTGTCAGTTCAGGGTTCACGCTCGAGTCCAACCACGGCTGGGGCTGCAGGGCCACTGACTGCATCACGACAGGAGGAATGAGTGGAAGCTCCATGGGAAACGGTATCGGTGGGAGTGAGAGCTTTGGTAACGGCAGTGGGGGGATGGAAAGCTGAGGCAGGGGCATGGAAAGCATCGGTAGTTTAGGTAAGGAGAGAGGGATTGGAGCTGTGGTGTGCGAAGTCGCAGGAGACGATGTGCTTGGATTGGCTGCGTCTGGTCTACTCTCTTGAGGCTGAGAGGGAGACGGTGGGGAAGACGGCGCAGCGACAGTTGGACTCGCCTCTGCTGCCGCAGCACCTTCTTCAGCAGCCGGAGCTGAAACCGATGACGCGGGCGCGGGTTGGACGGCTTTAACTGGTGGCTTAGCCGGTTCTGGGTTGGGCTCTGGTTCTGAGGATGCAGTTGGAGTTGCAGCTTGAGCGCAGGCTGAGGGACTCTCCGCAGACTTAGGCTGCGGCAGTGGGTACGTCTGGTCGTATTGCAGTCGGTACTCTCTGGAGAACCTCTCCAGCAGAGCGGTGGGAAACAGCATTCGATGAATGTACTCCTTGTGGCTCTTCAAAACCAAGGCGTCTGAGAAGACCTTGCCGCAGTCCTGACACTTCTCCCCGTCCTGACAGCACTTTTTCTCTTTCTCTGCGTTTTCTTGGCCGTCCTGTGTTTTCTCTTGCTTCTCTTCTGCGCCGCCATTGTTTTCCTCTCCTTTGTTTTCCTCGTTACATCCTAGTTTGGTCAATTTGTCACTTTCCTCCTCACAGTTGACTTCTATTTTGCTCAAATTGAAGCCTTCCTGTTTATCTGGTGTTATCTGAGTTGTAATTTGCTGTGGGTGCCGGTGTCTGTTTTGAATGTATTGCATTGCCAGCTCATAGCCATAACTCTGCAGCAGGGCCCTGAGAGGCTCCCCATTGACAGCAGCATAGGGCACTCTGGGAGGAGGACACTGTAAGCCGGGAACGTTGAAGGAAGAAGAAACCACCTCTTCTTTCTCGATCTCGTTTTTAACAGGAACGTGTTTGTGTTCTTTCTCTTCCTCGGGAACAGAATTGCTTTGTTTCATTTTCATTTGGGCGTTAAAGGCTCCGCCACAGACTTCCTCAGCCTTGGCTTCACCCTGCACGACGTTCTTTGAATGGTTTTGAGCTGAATTCGAACTTTGTTTGTGGATTTCTTTCTCGTCTGGTTTCGACTCTTTTTTAGTCGCTGCCTTCATCGGCTCTTTCGGTGTGGAGTTGGCAGACTGGCCAAGTTCGGGGCTCTTAGCAGTTAAGTCCGGGTTGAGGTTGATGTCTCCCGACAAATAAAACGGCAGGAGGAGTTGCTGCTGCAGAGAGAGCAGGTTATCTGGTGACAAGGAGAAGTGCTGTTTGAGGAGATTCTCGGGCCCTAAGGGAAGGTGCTGCAGCACCTGCGACTGGAGCAGAGCGGTGTGCTGCTGTATCTGAGCTTGGACCTGTGCCTGAGCTATCTGCTGCTGTTGAATTAGCATCAACTGGTTTCTCGACGCGAGCAGCTCCGCGACTCTCTTCTTAGCCTGTTGGCTCTCTGTTGGATTGGAGACGGCAGGCTGGGCCTCGGCCAGCAAGCTAGCACCTACTAGCGAGGAACTCGAGGAGCCCACTCCTTCGCCCACTCCTTCCTGTCGCTTGGTGAAAGGCGAGCTCTTGGAGGAGTCTTCTCTGGCTGTGGAAGCAGTGGACACCGACACTGGAGCAGAAGACGCCAGGCTCTGCGGAGCCGGGTTTTGGGCAGCGCGAGCTCTCGTCTGATGAAGAACGGAGCGAAGGTGGATGTCGAGCGTGGAGCTCTGGCTGTAGCCCACGCCGCACAGTCGGCAGCG
>JAUESF010000080.1:10133507-10143521 GCA_032274765.1 Malacoctenus tetranemus
ACGTTAAATGGCTAATGAGCGCTTCATGACAAGTGCTCAACTCAGAAAATGTCAACATGCTAGAATTGAGTGTCAATGAAGCGTTGATTTGCAGCTTAGTCTGACCAAACTCAAGTGCTTATTTTAGGAATACAGTCAAACACTGAATGTATCAGTTTTTTATGTGCAAATGTTTTTTGTTGAATTGCGCTGTTCTTTCGTATTTGTTTACAAAACAAAAATTTTTCTAAGAAAAATGAAATATTAACAACTGTTAATAAATGTATAAACATTCTTCATTTGTTGTGGGTGGTGTCTGGTCTTTTCACGTGGCGAAAAATAAGCGGAAACGTTGTTTTCGTGGCGTTTTCTCTGCTCCTGCGAGCGGCGTCCGTTTTATGAATGAAGCGAATTTTGTTGACTTTGAGGACGTGGCGGTTCTCGGCCAATCCAATCAACGATGCGCTCATGCGGGCGACCAATGAGCGAGCGACATCGCACTCGGTTTCCGCGCGCCTGATTGGTCGGCCGCCGGCCTGGCACAGGAAGCGTATGGGTGTGTTTCCGGAGGGGAGGGCCCCAAAGCTGCAACGACGAACTTCCCCTGAAGACGCCGGTGAGTAGTCTTGGTTAATTATGTTCGTCAAGTACAGTAAAAATCTAAAACATGCGCGCTCCGAAAGACAAACTTTGTCGCCGACGTGACGCGGAGGACCGCGGAGGGTTTTTTGCGTTTTCGACGACGGCTGTGTGAAATTGTTGGCCGGGCGCTGGAACTAGCAGGATGCAGGTTTAGCCTGTCGCCCGTTATTCCCTCAGTTTGGACGGGTCATCGAGGCTCGGCGGTAATAACGGGCGAATAAACGAGAGTTGAACAAGAGTTAAGCAGCCCCCAACAATACGCTGTTTGTTCTTTATATTGCACCACACGTTGGACAACCAGTCCTCCGTGCTTGAAGGAGAGTATTTGTCCGTTTTGGCCCAGATGTGTTTGCCTGTAGAATTGAGGGGAAACCGAGGAACCGTGTGTATTTTCCCCTATTTCCCCCCCCCACATAATCAGCACGAAAGCACACTGTCAGATTACAGCCTCTCAGTTCGATCCTGCACGTCAAATGTTTGGCAAATCCTCCCTGTGTTCAGTGGAATGAAGCCCAGAAAACAAGTGTTGTGATTCACTTGTTTTCTTTGATTCACTTTGTTTTCATCCAGAACAACATTTCGTGGCCTTTTCTTGCTTTCAACGAGTGTTTTTTGTGTTTTGGACTCAGCAGTGATTAAACTGAGTTGTGGCAACGTTTATCTCTCTAACGCCCACAGGTTGTCTGCATTGGTGCACTCCACAACAGTGCATTATGATTTGAAGAGCCTATAATTTGTGTTAACCCGCTGCTTATTAGGCAGATTACATTTATTCTAAACGTGAATTCCTGAAGCATTATGCAGATAATTACTCAGGCTAGAGGAGGACAATGGACGCGCCGGCAGAGAGACAAACAAGAGCTTTCATCAGCTGGAAAAGTTTAAGCACAGCTGAAGTGTTTGGCCTGTGTTGTGACTCATACACATAAACACTGTTTGTGTGGAGCAGCTCTGACACAGTCACATCTGGCGCTGGCTGACGGATCAACTTCAGTGAACTTTTGAAATTTGTTATCAGCCGCTTTGTTTTTTTTAAGGCGCAGCTGTTTACTCTGATACCGTCCAATACCACAGCACTGACGTCATCCTTTCAATAACGGTGTTTCAGAGATTAAAGTTCAACTCTTTACACTGTGAGAGTAATCCTAATGATGTAACCAGGAAGTATTTCCCCCAGCAGCTCTTTGGTGACCCCGTTTTTCCCTTCGCCCCCCCCCTGGTTTAGACGGTGTTCGCCCGAACAAAGATGGAGCTGCGGCCGCTTGTCATGTGCTTCGCTCTGTGTTTGGTGTACGCCACGAGCAAACCCACGGAGAAGAAGGACCGCGTTCATCACGACGACCCCCTCAGCAACCGGGAGCACGACGACTCGGAGAACTTCGACTATGACCACGAAGCTTTTCTGGGACAGGAGGAGGCCAAGACCTTTGACCAGCTCACGCCAGAGGAAAGCAAGGAGAGGCTCGGGTAACCGCTCAGTGCTGTAGAAATATCCAAGTTCCCTGTCGTGTTAAAGACTTCCACCGGTTTATTGAGTTTTATCATACATTTGAATGCGAGGCCCTCCTTTTAGGGTGGTGTTTATGTTTTCTTGACTGTGGTTATGGCCTGTTTTCACCTCAGGGAGGAGCTGTGAGGTTCACACGAGGTAACGCAGCAGGTCAGGTAAATCAAAGCAGCAAAGCTTCACACGTCTTCTTATCACTTTCTCTGCAGCATGTTGGTTGAACGCATAGATGAAGATAAGGACGGGTTTGTGACCGTCGAGGAGATGAAGAGGTGGATCAAGCACTCACAGAAGAGGTGGATTTACGACGACGTGGACCGACAGTGGAAGAGCCACGACCTCAACGGGGACGAGGTGGTGACCTGGGAGGAGTACAAGAACGCCACCTACGGATACATCCTCGGTAGCGTCTTCACACGGTGCTCGCCGCGTCGCCTCCGTGCGCTCTGAAAGCGTGCGCAGGCGTTCTGTCGGCATGTCTAAGAAGCTGTGGCTCTGACCCCGCAGATGACCCCGACCCCGATGATGGCTTCAGCTACAGGCAGATGATGGCTCGTGATGAGAGGCGATTCAAAATGGCCGACCAGGACAACGATCTGAAGGCCAACAAGGAGGAGTTCACGGCCTTCCTTCACCCCGAAGAGTACGACCACATGAAAGACATCGTAGTGCTGGTAGGTGGCGTGTTAAATGACGGCTCCCGCGCTGTGTCCTCCACAAAGCTCTCACTGGTGTGGTGACTCATCTCTCCTGCAGGAAACCATGGAGGACATCGACAAAAACGGAGACGGCCTCATCGACCTGAATGAGTACATCGGTGAGCTCTCGCATTTTTTGCATCTTCTGTTTATTGGTGGTTGTGAACGTGCACGTGTGAAATGTGTGTTTGATCACTTGTTAGAAACAGACGGGGAAGTAGTTCGACATCAAAGTCGTCCACGCTCAGCCCGTTTGTGTGTGTGTCTGTTTGCTAGGCGATATGTACAACCAGGAAGGAGATAACACGGAGCCTGAGTGGGTGAAGACGGAGCGGGAGCAGTTCACCGAGTTCAGGGACAAAAACAAAGACGGCAAGATGGACAAGGACGAGACCAGAGACTGGATCCTCCCCACTGACTACGACCACGCCGAGGCTGAGGCCAAGCACCTCGTCTATGAGTCCGACTCAGACAAAGTGCGTACAAAACACGTCGGGCTTCATCGTGAGTCTGTTGATTACAAAGAAAAAAAAACCCCAATCTGATCTCGTTTGTGACTCTCACCTGTTAGGATGGTCAGCTGACCAAGGCTGAAATCGTGGACAAGTACGACCTGTTCGTGGGCAGCCAGGCGACCGACTTCGGAGAGGCTCTGACTCGGCACGACGAGTTCTAAACACAACCTGCCTCCGGAGAACGTGCAGACTCCACTGTGGACCTCGGCTCACCGAACCCCCTCAACGTCCGTCAGGAGCGTCACGAACAAGTGGAGCCTGCCCAAGCCGAAGCCACGGACAGTTATTTATTTGATTTCTTGAATGTGTCCCGTTGTGCGCACACTAACGTTGGAGGTGGCGAGTTCCTGCGTGGCCGCTGTGTTCACGCATATCTCCCCGCGCCTCAGACTGGGTTGTATCACCTGCGTTTGCTTTCCTTTCACACACTTCTCTTTTTTAATGTCCACATTATTCCAAGTGCTTGTCGACACTTTTTATTGAGAGGATGAGCCCATGAATTGGTCACGAGTCGTCGCAGTCTTCCAGAAAACAACCCGATTTAGGCCGACGGTCAACAACGTTCAGCATAGATTGACAATACACTGGAGTGTGTCGCACAGAGCTGAAGTCTCACCTCCAACCTCAGTGTAATTTGGTCCAAATGTAAAAATTCCAGTAGTACTTTGACTTTATGTCACGAGTTGTTAAAGACCGAGTAGATAAACTATGACACAAGGACAAAAAAACCTGGATTTGAGTGACAATGAAGACTATTTGGCATAGTGCAATAAATGCAACGTCAGTGGGACCACGCTGTGTTAGCTTCACTGTTCCCTGATTAAAACATCCATGTTCACACAAGCTGCTGGTTCAGAGCAGCTTGTGTGGTGTTAGTTGAAGGATTCAAGATGACTCAAGCTGGATGCTGCCTCTTTTTTTTCCCCCTTTTTTATCACCTCAATAGCGTGTGTGTGTGTGTGTGTGTTCATGTGATCTTGTGTGTACATATAATAGTTGTATTTTTGATGACTGCCTTCTTTGTTTTTGTTTGTGCTTTTTTTAAAAGTCTCAGTTTAATTTCTTTGTTTGATTCAGCTGAACTACTAACTTGTTTGTGCCAAGTAAAAAACAGAAAAGTCCTTTTTTGTAAGCAGTTATGGGAAAGAAATACTTCTTTACGTTTTCAAATTAAGTTTTTTGCTTGTATTTATCAAAACCACCATTTATAACCACTGTTGATGATTTTTAAGGTATATTAAAATGTATATGAAAATGTTTTTTACGGGCTCACAGCAGCAACAAGCCTTTCACGAGTGACTTTACTGTATATAAGTTGTCGGCCTGCAGACTGAGCGCGCTAACAATCAGGTCCAGGTTTCGTGAGTGAAAGCGTCTCGATTAAAGACAAATAAAATCGGAGCGTCTCTCGCGTGTTTTATTAAGTTTATGAGGACGTGACGACCAACAGATACTTGGCTCAATATTTGGGTTAAATATTCCCTTTAATTCGAGGAAAACACAAGAAAAACCTGTGGCGTTGTATCGATTAGGCAAAAAGATAAACACTGTGTTTGACTATGTCAGAGTTTAAACATCATTGCACACTGCAGCTATCAGGGAAAAGGTTCATCTCCCGGCCAGCGCGCTGTGGCTGCCTTCTATCCTCCTCTGAATTCAGATTGTGTGTTTTCGTTTCGCATGCTGGAATAAAACACAACTAACTGCATCACAGGTTCGATATAAACTCAGTTTCCCCACTGAAGCATCAGATTCCACAGAAAGCAGTTCAACAGTCGTTTGTTGTGTGCGCTTGAGAAAAACAACATGACTTCCAAACAAAAACACGGTGCTATTGTGGTTATGTGTGAGCACGCTGCATCTATCACATCGTATACATACGTTTTGTTGTGTTGTTTACTGCATTGCGTTGTTCGTGGTAATCCTCTGACCACCGTCTACTCTAACTGTGGAGTGAATGGATCACGAGTACGACTAACTGTACATGTTTCCTGAGTACATGTTCACAGGGTGAACTCGCGTCGGAGGCGCCTCATTTCTGCGGTGAGGGCGTGGCCTCCTCCGTCCCGCCCCGACAGTACCTCCAGTACAGCGCAGCTTCCTGCTGGACGCCGTGTCTTCCCCCCCCCTGCAGTGTCCTTCTCCACCTCACCTGCTCCGTCCTCTGTCACCTGCCGCGCCAGGCTCAGTGCCTGCGATATCCCAGTGACGTCACTTACTGAATGTAATGAAGATGGGATTGCAGCGAGCCAACACTCTCAGCAACTCCTCTTCGTCCGGCTCCAGCTCGTCCTCGCCCTCGCTGTTCTTGTCCGCGTCCTCGTCTCCCAGAAACCCGTCGTCCTCCTCGTCCCCCGCCGGACGCTCGTCCTGGGTGTTGGCGGAGACCGCGGAGAGTCTCCTGCTTTCAGATGGACTCTCAGCGTCTGCTGCCACTCCCGGGGGCTCCGATTGGTCGATCTGGTCCAGGGACGTGGACGGCTGGTTCTCCTCCGCGCTCGGAGTCTCTGACGTTCGTCTCGGCGTCCCGGAGGGCGTGTCGGGGGGAGTCGTGTCGATGTGCACCAGCGTGGCTTTCAAAGGGCCGTGCTCCGGGGTGGTCGGGGAGGTGCTCGGCTCCGTGGGGAGGGTGGAGGACAGCAAAGGTGAGTATGGGGGCGTCTTCACGCGAGGTTTGCGGAAGGGCTTGTCGATCTCCGCTGACGCAATCCGGGCCCGGCTGAAGGGAACGCTGCACTGGGACGACGGGCTGGTGACCGGATCGACGTGCTCATCGTTGGTGGTCGCTTGCGAATTGGGACGAGTTAGAGGTGGGGTTGCATTGGCGTCGTAGTCTGCAGGACTGGGGTTTGTGCTGGACAGAGTCTCCGTGGGGTCCGGCGTTGAACTGAGCGGTGACAGACTGTTTTCTTTGGCCGTCGCATCGTCGTGGAACATCGGTGGAGGGCACACGTCCAAAGCGTCAGGGGCACAGGTGGCTGAATTGGAGGGACTCTTGGAGTCGTTGGTGACGCAGATCACAGGGCTGCACGCGGGCTCAGAGGAGACGAAGCTTGCTTTGGGGGGAGTCGCCTCCATGCTGGGGGCGAGTTCCTGGTGGGTGTAGAGGTTCTGCTTGTCTGGGAAGCTGAAGGAAGGATTGCAGGCACCATATTCTTCACTGCCGAAAGGAACCTCGTCCATGTGGGGCATCGCACAACCGTGACTCACCTGAGGGGCAACCAGAGTCACAAGATGGCTGTTCAGAAAGGGAACAAGCTTATTTACTTCAAACGAAGGTGAATTTGATCATCATGTGAACTTTAAGATGTTCTAGATCACAGAAACAGAGCACTCTCTCCTAAAAAACACAAACACATTTGTAAAATCCTCAAGACCTTTTGGATCCGACTTACATCCATGATATTTTTTGTTTATTTCAAAGCACAGAATAAAAAATAGTTCCAATAAGAAACTGAAAACTCACCAGCTGAAACCACCGTAAGCTCTGTGGGAGTATAAACAGAAATATTAAACTACGTGCTGAGAAAAAATAAACATTTTAACCTATTTGAAACTCCGTCATCATCGATGACCTCACCACATTGGGGTGTTTGCCTTGGGCCACGCAGCCTCTCTCCAGTGGGTCCCTTCTTCCCTTTCGTCTCTTCTTGAGCCACATGATCACCCACACGATGCATCCGATTACGCTCATGAACACCATGCTCAGGAAAAGAGCTTTTCCCACAGTGCAGCCCGTCACGCGTCCGTCTCCCAGAGGACTGTGAGGGACTGCGGAGACGGATTCAGACAGTTTAAGTTCACGCTGCTGGCTGATCCGGGATCAGCGAGGTGCGTAAGTGTGCAGGGCTGCTTCCTTACTTGATTGCCCCTCAGATAAAACCTCGACCACGACTGTAGCGGAGGTGGCATCACCCGTCTCCTGGTCCACAGCCAGAATCTGCAAAGTATTCTCGTTTATTAGCCCATCCTGTTCATCATGACTGTAATGCTGGTTGTGCTGTACAGGTGGGAACGTGGATGAATGGATGGAGGGAAGATGTTTGTTGTCGTCTCTCTCGGAGGCTCACCTCCAGTACATGCTTCTCCTTTGGTTTGAGCTGACTCTGCCTGGCGATCAGAAGGCCCTCGTGTGTGATCTGATAGATGTCCGTGTGATTGGACGCAGGACTGAAGGTGAAGTAGATCATGGGATTGAGGCTCTGTCAGGTTTTTGGAGAGAACAGAGGAAACATGTTATTAAACACCCAAAAAGCAGACGACACTTTGTTTTGCCTATTTTTAAGACTCAACTCTGCTTGTTTGCATGTGACGGCACGTACTTGGTTGAAGTCTTGGTCCTGCACATTTAATATCAGCGCCTTGCTGCCGTAAGTATTGACCAGAGAGGCCGGGCTCTTCCCTGCGATCACAAAGCCGTCGTATTCTGGCACGTTGAACTCTGGGATGAAGTGGTTCACCGCCAGAACCCGGACCACGGCTGTGGCAAGAGAATACTTCCTGGGGTCGTCGTCCTGGTAAGCCTGCACAGGACAACGTTTGTCAGAACGTCTTTGCTTCTAAAGAATGAGCCCAACTGTAAAACCCACTCTCAGTCTCACCATGATCTGCAGCTGCAGGCTGGGGGTCGTGAGCCTGTCTGCCACCCCTTGGATCAGTGTCACCTCTCCCGTCTTTTTGTCCATCCTGAAATGTCCCTCATCGTCTCCTACCATCGGAGCAGACAGCGTTACAGGCGTGCACCCCTAGAAAGAGACGTTGTTCACGCTGCTCTGAATAGTACCTGAGAGAATGACGTAGCTCACGGGAGAGCCGAGTCCTTTGTCTCCGTCCACCGCATGAATGGGACCGGGAAAAAAGTCCAAGACAATGTCCTGAAACAGGATCACACACGTTAAATCTAATCTATATCACAGTCGCCCTGCAGCGCCGCGGGCCCTCACACAACCTTTCATCTACACTTCATAGTTTAAACAGGAGGACGGGTTTTCAGGGGTCGACTTCAAGTCAAAGTCAAATTTCAGGCTCTTTACAGAACATTTACAAGCTGCTTGAAAAGGTGATTTTGGAAAACAAGTTGTTGACACTTTTACTTCAAACACTTTTATAGAAAGACCTCACATTTGCACATTTGCATGGTTTGAACCGATCCCTCGTCGCGTGTGTTTATTGGTTTGCACGACAGCTCAGCCACTGACCTCCTCCCCCTCGGTGACGTTGACCGTGTACGTCGGGCTGGCGCAGATTCGATTGGTCTCGTCCTCGAAAATCAACATGCAGGGCACGAAGTATGGGTATTGGTCGTCTCCGTCCGTGACAGTGATGGTGATGCTGGTGCTGGTGTTGAAGTGCTCAGCCGTGTGCATTTCCTGGGACGGCGACGATTGGTCGAGTGCGTTGGATGAATAAAAAGGGGACAACATGAAACAGAAGTTGTATGAATGTGTGAATGAGGTGTTGCAGAGAGTGACAACACAAAATATAAACACATACTTTGCTCTAAATGCAGTTTAAATACTAAAGTGTGCGTACTGTGGCATAGATGGTGAGAGTGAGTTGAGTTTTGGTCTCGTAGTCCAAATGCTTGGCCAGGATCACCTCGCCACTGTTCGGCAGAACCATGTCGAAGTATTCTGCGTCAGGCTGCAGATCACACGTGAACACAGACACACCAGTGACGCCCCTTCACAGGTGTCAGTGAATTATTTAGCACGTGTCAAAGCAACAAAGCCAAACTTACTGAAGCCTGATCGATAGAATAAATGATCTTGTCGTCGTCTCCGTCAGTGGCCTGGACAGTAAACACGACGGTGTTCACTGGAGTCAGCTGGAAAACACCGACATGGAGAGATTCACTTTCAATGAGAGAGTTTTGACCTTTTTTGTCTCAGTGCACGTGACAAGATTTGTGCACGCGTGTGGACACACCGTACCTCACTGAGTGTGAGCGACTGGACGGTGTTCTCTGCATACACAGGTGAATTATCATTCTCGTTGATGATTTCCACCACAACCCGGAACACACTCTAATCAACAGCAACACAAAACAACAATAAAGCACTGAAGTGTGAGTGTGGTTTGGTTTTCTGTGAAACCCTAGATGCTAAGATGTGAGAAAAGAAGCATACCTGAAGTCTGTCGTCTTCATAACATAATAACTGAGCCATCAGGACGGGACCCAGGACCTGAGGGACGGGGAGACAGACAGAGCTCAGACATAATAATAATAAAGAAAAAAGTCCTCTTCACTCCATATGATAAAATAGTTGGGCACCGACGGTGCAAAGACTTGAGATGAGTCCCTATCTGATTCGTGATAAGCACACAACAGGAATGCTGTAAACAGGCTCCAGATTATTTTCAAAGGAATCGGACGGGAGGCAAACAAGAGTTCACGACCCAAATGAACTCACACAGTCACAGATGTGAACTTATTTCACCCTGAAGTTTTCAGCGTTTAACCGAGAACCACGACATATTTGAGTTTATTAGATTGGTGAAGGAGAAGCACCATCATGATGTCTCCACCTCTATTCTGCCCGATTTGTGTTGATTTCAAACACGAAAATGTTACAACTTACAATATCATCTCATGTGCCTCTTGCCTTTTCTGGATAAAATCTATTGTTTATGAAAGAAATTGATTGAGTGTGCCTTAAAAAGTGAAACAAGT
>JAUESF010000080.1:10155311-10166063 GCA_032274765.1 Malacoctenus tetranemus
TGCGGCCGTCCTCCTGACCCACCTGCTGGAGGTTCATGAGGTTCAAGCTACACTTCTGCTGCAAGCACTTATTGACGGGGTGAGAGCTCACGCATGCACACACCCACACGACGTGCAGGCTTGTAAACGTAATGATAAAGCTCTTGTGTGTATTTTGCAGAACACACTGCGTCTACAAGCTCTGCAGGATAAATATGAATCAGAAATCCGGGCGCAGTGCTTCTCCAACCTGCTCCACCTCCTGACCTCCGACACCCCCCTGCCATCAGGGTCCGGCGGTTATCCAAGTGTGACTGAGAACAGCAGGAACGAGGCTATCGCAGCTAAATCGTGTTACAACACACAAGCTGAGACCCAGAATGTGAGCGGCGAGTCAGCTGAAGGTCAAAAGGTCAATTCATCCAAAGAAGCGAGGAGGGAGCTGCAGGAGGTCCAGCCTACAGCTGACACTAACAGACAGGATGTCTGTTCAGGTGACGTAGTCAGACACTTAGAGAGAGCGATGATGTTTAAACGATGACTAAAGATGTCGAGGTCTCTATTAAACGTCCCGACATGCTTCCCTCACAGGCTGTGGGGCTGCAATGGAGGATCTGCCCTACTTGGAGATTTTATGCGCATCAGATGCAAAAAGAGACACTGAGGAGAGTCTCCCAGCTGAGGGAGGAGCTCAGACGGAGGAGGAGGAGGAGAGCGCAACAAAGACTCTGGAGAACTATGAGAAACAGGGCTCTCTGATCACTCTGGCCTGGAGCAAGCCACCAGAGGACGGCACGGATGATGAGGTGGAGGCCGGAGGCGCAGGGCTGAGTCTGGGCGCCGAGAGCAGCGTGCAGATCCCAGTCCAGCCAACACGGTGTGAGGAGGAGGAGGAGGAGAATCAGAGGGGACATGAAGAGAGCAACCCTGCCGTGTTACAGTCCGGTCCTGGAAACCAGCAGTGCAGCACGACGGAGCAGGTGAGACAGCAGAGTGCAGCACACAACAGCACACAGTCCCTGCCATTCATTCGACTTCCTCTGTGTATCTTTATAGCCTGACTCAACAACACCAATCCCTGATCAGCCAGAAAGGGAAGAAGCCATTTCTGAACCAGACTCCAAGATGGTGTCAGAGAGCCTGCAGGGGATTCGGCCCCCTGACCAGGCTGGTTCCACTGAAACCGATCCACATCGAATGGACTTCCGCGCTGGAAACACCGACGCCACAGACGGTGCTGGTGCAGAACAGACTGGAGTGGAAACGTGTCCCACTGCAGAAGAGTCGGAGCAGTGGCAGCAGATGGGGCCTGGAACTCCTCAGCCTGAGGGTCCGAGTTACGATGCTGAAGCTTCAGTAAGACCGCGACCACTTTTCTGGGTCTCAAGACCTCAAACTCACAAGGTCAAACGGTCCTATCAGCTGCTGTCTCGCTATGTTCTAGGCAGACGGCAGCATGACAGAGCTGAAAGCAACGAAGGAGCCGCATCCGATGGAGAAAGGGCGAATTAGAGCGCCGGTGTCGGCAGTGGAGCGGGAGAAAACCATGCGCAACCTGGTGGACATGCAAAGAAAGTTCGAACAGAAGCAGCAGAGAGACCGGGAGAGACAGATGCTGAGGGTGAGATACGAGTGAACAGAGCGGAGCTGTCGAAGCAGAGCACTGTGGGGGGGAGAAAAGAAGCACTCACACTGTTTGTCTGATAGGTTCAGGAGCGTCTGTCCATCGTCCAGAACAGGAAGGCAGAGGAAGATCTGCTCGGTCTGAAACACACCGAAAGACTGAAGCATCTCACACAAGATCTGCCTCTGGTGAGTGTGCTGTTGAGCCCTTTAGGTTAACTGCTTTTAATACGCTCTGGATGGTCACTATTAGTCCTGCTGCTGTGTTTCATAGGAAGACAGAAACCAGCAAAAGACCATCGTCAGAGAGCGGCTGGAGCAGCTCAGGAGGGAGCGCTCCTACATCATGCAGTCCAAGAGAGATAAGTAAGCATCAACTCTCGCTAATCAGTCCGGAAAAAATCCACGTTGCCATGTTTCACTTCCTAAGTTGTTTTGTTGACCCTCCAGGAACACGACAGGGTTTAGGGAGCTTCTGGGTCCAGTTGTCATTCACAGCAGAGAAGCAGAGGAGGGAGCCGACTGGGACACGACGACCGTTTAGGATCCCGTCTGAATGTTTCGTCTCACTCGGGACCTCAGAGGTTTTGTCTGACATGGAGTTTCACAATGCACCAATAAAACGGTGTGATGTTCCAGTGACGTCCATCAAACACTGGCTCTCTTCCTCAAACCCCCATTGCACCATATAGGTTGTGAATATAAAACAAAATCTCAAACTTGTAATTTATTATACAGTTTATTTATTATTAGGACAACCATAAGCATCAACAATAATGTAATTTTCCCATGACCCCCTTCAACTGTGTACACAATATCCCCTGTGGCCTAAATTACATACACAATGAGTCGCAGAGGTGCATGTCACCAGTCTACAGTAGCTCCTTAACTTTATTTTATGTGAACAGAACATTTATATGCTGACCATTACTCACTGGTATAAGAAAACGTGACAAAAGGAGGAGGCCGTTGTAGGCCGCGACTGCACCTCTGGACTGGAACTGTATTTATTTACAGGTATATGGGGATGGAGGAGTATTGTAACATGGCTAACAACTCTACGATGGGGAGGTCGGTATAATACAGAGGGATCGGTGCGGGCCCAGTGGTTTTCCTGCGAGAGAGGGGAACCTCTCTGTTCTGGTGAGGAGAGGGAAAATGACTGTCTACATGGGAGAGATTCTCAGCAAATAAACATTCAGTATTTTTCCTCTTTAGCCGACTTCATATGGTGTCTGCTCACACTGCAGTGCAACACAAAGCAGGAATACCTACAACCCTAAATAAGCAAGAACATTCCATGGCAGCTCCCGCACACTGAGCCGCGGCATTACACACATACAAAATACACGAGTGTATCCTCAACTCACATCAAGAGTAAACACAAATTCAGTTTCTGTGGCCTCAAACGCACAAACGTTCCCACAAACAAAGACAGAAAAGCTTCAATTCCAGACTAAAAGAAAACAAAACAAAGTGCCTCTCCTGTAGGTGCTAAACTCAGAGGTTTAATATCGTAGTAGCCTGACATCTCAAAACATAACACAACAGGCACACTCCATTCTGAAAGCATGGGAGACCACCTTTGAGGGAGGAGGTGGGTTTGACTTAGCAGGCTGCACAGAGGACACACTTTCAGGAATGTGATCACATTAGCTCTGGCAGCCAAGAACTGATAGCAGTGACACACTGAAACAGAAACAGGTGTGGTGTCCGATTTCTCTGTGTTGTCTGGACCCAGAATCTACACGGCCCGGATCTTCAGCAAGAAGCAGCATGCGCTTGTGTGTGACTGACTAAACTACACCTTTTACAAGATAGTGGACAATATTTGCATTTTATACACTAGACTGTTGTTTCCCACAGTGAAAGGTAAAAGCTTGGGATGAGAACGAGGAGGTTCGAGTCGAGTTCCGACTCTGAACCTCTGCAAATGAGACCACCTTCCTCTGGAGGTTTATGATGAGCACTACTGTCCATAAACACAAAAACGATCATCACAAATCCAGGATCTCTCTGATTTATGGGCACCATGGAACTGAGGAGGGCTGATGTTTGAGTGTGTGCGTGTCTGTGTTTATATATATCTGTGTATATATTTCTCTCTCCATGATAATCATGAAAGAGTCTGTAAGTGTGCATGTGCGGTAAGTCTTGAACGGTGTTAGCAATGAGACTTGAGGGATGTTTGTGTATTTATGCGTTTATGTGTGTGCAAGTCTATGCATGAGTCTCTATTGGTGTGCACACTGCACCCCTGGGCCATGATGGCCTCCTTCCTCATCAGAACTATCATTATACGCCTCTCTCCTGGCTCCACCTCCTGAACCTTGACTCTTGTCGAAGTTTATCAGGTCAACTTCCTCCGCGTCTGCTGCGATAACGGGGTTCTCGGCACGAGCGGGCAGCAAGCATTCAAGTTCCTGGAGGAAGGGAACGACAAAATCACATCGCAACAGCTCAGTGACTCCTGATGTAAACAAGATGATGATCGAGTTTAAAGCAGAATATCACTCCAATGAAACTCACGTTCAGTTTTTCGGGGCTAATCCAATTGTTTTCAGGGAACTGGACATCGAACTTGATGTAAAGGTCTCCCTTCTCAAACGGATTTCTGTATTGAGGCATTCCTTCTCCTTTCACCATTCGAATGCAGCCTAGAGACACACGAATATGGACACAAACATGAGAAAGACGAGCGAAAACCAATATAAATCTTGTGCTACAATGTGAGGCTTCGGGGGGTAAATGTACTTTTATTCTGCCAGTTTCAAAAGGTGAGAAATTAAACAGCATGTTGGCTTGACGTTTCCACTAAAGCTGCGATACAATAATGTCCAGTGTTTACCTGGCTCGATGACTTTGCCAGGCGGGTATTTGACAAGCAACTGACGTCCATCCAGATGTGCGACAGTCATCTGAAAGCCACATAGCGCCTCCACCAGGCCAATACGCTGAACCATGTGAAGGTCACTGCCATCGCGGCGGAACTCCTGTTTCAGATTGACATGCAGTTCAGGGTTTGGTCTATGGTGTCACATTAAAGAGGAGACAGACTGGGTACGTGTGCGAGTTTTGGTACCTCATGATCTTTTTCCTGCAGCACCAGAACGATGTCTCCAGGTTCGACGCCCGGCGCCTGATCAGCTTCACCGGAGAACGTGATCTTCTGTCCGTGTTTCATACCTTTGTCCACGTGAACCTCCAGCAGCTTTGTTTCTTTACACACTTTGTGGCCCTCACACTTTCTGCAGCGATCTTTCTCATTTATTACCTCACCTGCGTGACCACAAACACAAATTAATTAGACGATTTATAACACTTTTGTGACATTCTTGTCCAATATGGTACATGCAAAGGTGTATTACCCTCTCCGTTGCAGTCCGTGCAGACTGACTGCATCTGTTGGACCATGCCTGGGGCCAGCTGTCTGATCATGATTCTCATGCCTCGTCCTCTGCATGCCACACACTTCTGCACTGCTCCAGCCTTACCCCCCTGACTGGAAGCCACAATAAAGTATAGTAAATGTTGACAGGAGTTGCTAAGATTTACAAAAAGTCACCAAAATTGATGCAGTCACAAGACCAAAGGCATTAAGAGCAGACTTACCCATTGCAGGCACCACACAGCACATTCTTACTAAGCTGCAGCTTTGTGGTTTTGCCATTGTACAGATCTTCAAGAGAGACTCTGTTAGATAGAAGAACAGTTAGCAAACATAAAGCCGATATCGCACATAAAAGCCTTCCACTCCATCACTCTGAGGCACTCACTTCAGAGGGTGCACCATGTCGTCTCCTCTCCTCCGGCCTCCATTTCGTCCTCTGCCTTGTCCGCCCATGAATCCAAACAGCCCCCCACCAAAAATATGAGAGAAGATGTCGTCCATGCCGGGCCCTCCTCCTCCTCCCTCCCGTAGACCCTGCTCTCCATAGCGGTCGTAGAGCTCCTTCTTCTCTGGGTTTGTCAATACTTCATATGCAAAACTAATCTCTTTGAACTGGGGGGGAAAAAAACAGAACAAACGCAATCAGACAGGGTGATGCAGTCTAGGATCCAATGACGTTCAGCGCATCAAAACAAAGGAGTCCTCTTGCAAATTGAAAGCCAAAAAAATTTACTCTTGTTTGGAGTGTCACATTCTTGCGAAATCAGAGGATGTAAGTCACAGAGCGGTAAACATCAAAAACAGATGTGCTTTCGTCCTGGGAAAATCCATCGTGTCCTCTGCACTGAGAGCTGTACCTGGTATTAATCTTCAAAGAGCTGTGCTGCGTGATCATGACAAATTAAAGTGACATATCTTCCTCTCAAGTGTTGAGCAACTGAGCTGCCGCCTTCAGAGCCGTTGTAAGTAGGACGTGTCTGCTGTGTTTTGGTGCAACATACCTTGTCTCCAGCATCTGGGTTTTTGTCAGGGTGGTACTCTTTGGCCAGTTTTCGGTAAGCCTGTAATTAAACAACAAAGAAATGAACATCTTAAAGAAGAGATTTGACATAAATCAAGCCGTGTTGTCCTGAGCTCAAGTGCCTGCAGGTCCATTAGCAAATCACTAAAGTGTATTAACCTTCTTTACAAGCCAAGGGCTTGACTTGTCAGCCTGCTGTCACAAACATCAGGCCACCAGCAAGCCCATGGCTGCCTTTGACATGTCAAAAACACTTGATTCATAAAAGAAGCCAAATCTATTTGTTTTTAAATGGAAGCAGAACAATTTCAAACAATTCATTCCTCCACCACAGGAAGATAAACTCTACTTTTTTTGATTCAGACCGTGTCTGAAAACTGAACTGTGTCTGAATCATCAGATCCACAGTCACAAAAGGGGATTTTTTTTCAAGTTATCTCAAACCTAAATAAGACATCACCTGAAAATGTTCACTGTCAAATTGTTCACTATTTATTATTTGTTGATTACATAATTACCTATATTAAAGTCATCATTAGATCAGTTGCATAATGGAATTCAATTAGAAGGCAACACCAACATTTGCCACTTATCTAACGAAGTTCCCAATCCCACTATAGTAACAACATGACCCTCACTACTCATCCTGAGGCCGATTATTACTCATTTTCTTAACTGCGTGGGCTGGGTCGGTTCAGCCATGAAGAGTGATTACTGTAAAATGCTTGAACAAGAAAATATGACTATGCGCAGACACAGGCAATTAGTGAAAAGATTAAACTCAGCTACTGAGAGCTCCCTGAGGCCACCTGAAGCACCAGAGTTTATAGTATGCAGGTCCTGACCCTGTCAAACTCTTCCAACTTGTTTTTTGGTGTTGCTTGTTTTGTACTCTGTTATCTCTCCAGGGTATTGTTATCTCCCTTAAGTTGATATCTCTGAAGGATTCTGACTTTTTGAAAAAAAAGGAGGAAAATACTGTCCTGTTTCTTCATAGCTTGCCCACATTGGTAATTGTTTGATTGAATTGAAACTCACGAGGCTAAAGGCCTTAAATTAACGTTGAAAAGTAACAATTTCCGTTTCAAAGGGAAACTTTTTGAAGAGCTAAATGTCTAATGATAACGTGTACATCAACAATGACTGACTGGTTGTAATGAGTAAAACCTAATGACCGCACAAGAATAAAGATCCACATTATTGAAATAAAGAAAAAGAGAAACACGTTGCTTTACGCATCACCTCCATCGCCTCCACGTTCGTAAACAATGAGGGAGAGGCTGAGGCCATTTTAGGGCCTAAATCTTTACTAGTAACTAAAGTGTAAACAGACCTTTTCTATAGAGTAGTGTTTTTTAATCTTACATGAAAAATTAGAGCGACATCCTCACGTTTGTATGAAGTTTTGAGTCGAGGCGGATACTTCTGCTTCACTAAGGGTGCCATTATGAGCAGCTTTTAATGTCCGCACAACTGTATCCACAGCGTAGTGATAGCCGAGCGGGTTTTCCAGCGAGATTCAGCGAATGTACTCTTCAGTTTTAAATACAAGCGTTGAGCAATAAATGGATAAAATGCCTCTTTTTGAGCAAACGCTGCTGCTAGTGGTGCAGGCTATTTGCTGGAACGTAGCCGCTAGCATGAGTAGCCGGGTGAGCTATCACACTCGTGGTCACCGATGGTTTTCGGGCAGGCCAACTGCTTCCTCGAAATATGAGGAATAAAAGGTGACGTTTTAAACGTGGCGGCTAATTTCACGCCACAGACGCTCAGCTGGATCCATCCTCGAGCCACACTGTGATGATATAGACCACAGTTGTCTGGCTTCTTTTAACAAGCGAGCTTAGCGCTCAGTGAACTAAGCTAGCTCACATCTGTTAGCTTGTTTCTAGGCCACATCGCTCTGGTGACCTCTCTCCTCTTTCAAGTTTCACCGCGGCGTCCGGCTGATCCGGTGTTTTAATGTCGGGGACAGCCACGTACCTTCTTGAGCTCATTCTCGGAGGCGGAGGGCGAAACTCCGAGGATGTCGTACAGCTTAGTATCCACAACGTTCGCCATGATGCTAGCCGGCTACCAGGGAGCGAGAGACCTTCTGCGGAGGTTCAGCTGAGCCGACGCAACGTTCACCGGCCGAGGCTGTCCGCGGCTCTGCCGGATACTGCAGACACAAACACCCACTCACCGACGCACATGCCAAAAGACTGCGGCCACATAATTAAAAATAAAAACAAACAAAAAAACAAACATTAACAAAATAAAAAATAAGTAATACTGCGCATGTATTTTTTTTGCATGTTCTTTTCGAGATTAAAAAAATATTATTCTTGCATAACAATTTCCGGTTGATTTACAATGTGCACGTAAATATAGGTAGAACAAAAATTAAGGTGAACTTTTTGATTGCATCTACAAAAAAAAGCATCACAAACATTGTTGAGTCTTCATTGAATTCACTGTCCGTTAAATATTACATTTAAATCTTGTGTTGAACAGATTAAGTGGAATAGCAAATATTGAGATCAGGAGCTGCCTCAGAAATATGTTGTACTGATCGGTGTCAAATATTAAATACTGTTTTTTATTAAGAATCTCTATATTTTTTGCCATTAAAGCTTGTATGTGAATATTTTTCCAATCCAATGACGCACTACAACTTTATTATGAACCCACTTTTTGGATGGCTGTGTGTTTTGGTTCATTCTGTACTAATTTCCATCAACCACTGTTCATTTGTTTCACAAACTTTTCCCTCTTTCTAACCCAATCCTTCCCACAGGAGAGGGAACCAACCGCACAGTTTGCACCAGGTGGCAGTGGTTCGCATTGTCCCCCTCTCACAGCTGGAAGGTTCTGGGTTTGGAGCCTCAGGGGGAGCAAAGGTTGGGACATGAATAACACTGAGATCTATGGAGGGGATGAATGTGTGCTCTATTTATAGCTTATTTGGCCATTGGCTCAAATGAAGAAATGAACACAGATTATTAAATGAGGTTCTAACAATACCTCAAGTTGAGTGTTTTATTTCAATGTTAGTATCTTATAACATCTTCCACAACCTCACAATTTTCAGACTTTATTCCATGTGTTTTAGAGTTGATGTGAGTAACTGTGACTGCAGTATCTGATGTGGTTAGAATAAAACACAGCCCCCATGACAGGGTTTGTTGTTTTTTTTAAGGATGACAGCAAATAAACGAAGCTGTGTTCACACAATTGATGGACAGCCGAACTTTTGACTACGCTTTAAGGTAGTCGCCATTTTGATTTGCACATCTGACAGAGTTGTTTTTTTTTTTTGGTGCTCTCCGACTGCTGAATAATAACAATAAGCGCCGTGTCAACACAGCCCCCCCTCCTCCCCCCCTCCTCTCCTCGGCGGGCCGCCAGCCGCCGCCGTTGTAACGGGCAGCGCGTAAGTGACATTGCATTCGGGCACAGGGTAGAGTCGGCAAGCTAACGGCGGCGCAGTCATGAGCGAGCTGCTGCTTGTGGGCCTCCTCCGGGTGACCTGACGGACAAAGTCGTCGACTTGCGGCTTCATCGTTTGCGGACGACGACGACGACCGTTGAAGTGATGGGATCACAGGTAAGACCCGCTCCTCTTTTTTTGCACTGAGGAGGGAGGGGGCAAAATACCCTGACACGAAGCCCCACGAGTGACAAGCATCGGCGCTGTCAAGTGGCCGAGAGGACGACTACTACTTAGCGCTGGGTCTGCATCGGGAGGACATCGGTGTCCCTCCACCCCCCGCCCCCCCACCTGACACCTTGAAGCTCCGCTGCTGATATAAACCCATAACCTTTGGCAGCTTTTCGAGCCGTTATCGGTGTTTCATCCCCCGGTAGCGTCTCCATATGGTCTTTTTTGTATTGTTAGCGACGCCAGCGTGCCGTTGCTAGCGGGCTGCCTAACGGTTTTGCATCCCCGCCGTGAGGCGCCCGGAGAGACCCGCTGTGTAAACCGGACAGAGTTTAACGCCAAGTCGACCGTTATGACGAGTTTACCGGCAGGTGCCCGGTGGGTTAACGGCCGGTAATCGTGTTTAAAAAAAAAACAAACCCTGAAAATCCCGTCATTAGCTAGCGGTAGCCGTGATCAGCTGCTGTCAGGACGCCTGACAGGCCTGTGTCAAAGCTGGTGGTGCTTTTTTGTTTATGTATAAGATATAAAGTATAAATTAAATAGCTTCATTTTTTAAAGCCTGGCTCCCAGAGACACGCGTTCATTTAGTTTGTTTAGACACGGGTCCTCTCAGGCTACAGTCACTGTCAATATTATGCAATCATTTATGGTGCTGGGAAATAAGTAAGTTGTGTTTCAGCCTCATGTTTTTACACTATATCAAAGGATCCATCTGTTCTGTATGTGCTGACTTGGTTTGCGGTGGGAATTTACAGCCTCCTCCAAGGAGGACAGAATAAATCTGAGGCTATGCATTTAAAGGGGATGGAGGTTTTAATGTTTCTGTGGTTCTACTTTGCTTCATTTAGGAGGGAAAGAAGCATATTTCAGGCTAGTTTAGTTGTTAGCTGTCACCTTTAATCAAATTTTCTGACCTCATTGCGAGACTTAGCATTGCTGTATGACTGTGTAACCTGTGATTCTCCCTCCATATGCAGTTATTTACCAACATTCTGCCATCTTGTGACATTTGTTTTGTGTGTGTGTGTGTGTGTGTGTGTGTGTGTGTGTGTGTGTGTGCTTTTCCTCCAGTGTTTTAGTGCCCAGTGTTCA
>JAUESF010000080.1:10205427-10216301 GCA_032274765.1 Malacoctenus tetranemus
AGCTGTCGACACAGAGAAGTGCGTTTGTACCTGGCCTGGATCAGGCAGCCTTTCCCTGTGACAGCTGCTTCTGGTGGTAAATCAATTGTTGTGAAAAGCACATCTGGAACCTTGACAGAGAAAGTGTTATTGTTATTGTCTAACATGGGAGATCCAGGTGTTCCTTTACATTTTGGACACTCGGAGGGCGAATGTGAGGGGGAATACGGACCTTCTGTCGTCTGCAGTGATAACAGTAGGTGAGCTGAGCAGGAAATGGCATGTTGAGCTCATCGTACGGGATGTGGCAGAAGCCGCAGCTCGGGGGAGACGGCTCTTCGAATCTGATGGATATCAGAAAGCGCAGCGTGTTAGGATCCACTGATCCGCCTGAGCTGCACTGGCATCAACCTGTGCACATCCAGGAATTTTACGCCGAGGTTGCACCGACTTCGAAAGGAACCTATACAAACTTGCACACACGTAAATAACCTGTGGTCGGTGCTTCCGATGTCCAGGCAACCTTCCCGCATGTAGCGAGGATTCAGGATGGCTGCTGTGCCGGATGCTGACAGGATACACACTTCCTCGCTGTGGTGAGAGTCAAACAGTGAGAGACGAGCTCAATTTTGCAGATTTAAAGCACCAAACTGTCATATTCCAAAGACACACTTGAAGAAGAGCAATTTGATCCACATGCATCTCTGCACTACATACCAAATGCTCGTGCTCTCACTGTATCCTACAACAGCATGGCAACCGAGAGCTTTGGCATGAGATTTGATCTCCTGGCGGATTTCCTCCCACCAGGCATCGCGGGTCTCTGGCTCATCTGCAAAACACAAAACTCTAAATCGACTTTCGACAAAACATCGTCTCAGCTGGCTGCAAAGTCTGACAAAACCTCACACTGAAGTCTAACTAGCAGCATGTTGACACAATACACAGATTTGGGGAAAATAAAAAAAAAAAAGGCCTGTAAAAGTTCAAACACACAAAATGAAAAAGAAATTGGACAAATCTGCAAACTTGTGTCGAGCTTGGTTCTAATCTGGCTGCGTCTGACTTACCAGGAAGTAAACAAACAGGACAGTTTGTGTTTTCTGATGACTTATGGGTCAAAGGGGGCGTGTCAAAGCAAGGCAAAACCAATAATCATTTAGTAAAACAAATTGACAGTGAAAATGATTCATGGCAATTTGAGAATGATGATGAAGGCAAAGTCAATGGTTAGATTAGTGGTGCGAGTGTGTGTTCTCAGTGGCATTCCTCAGCTGTTTGTTATCTAAGTCCGTTTGTCTCTCTCTTGTCTTCGTCTCCTGTCAGTCAGCTGCACTAATAGGAAGAACGCAAAGAGGAACCACGGCTACTGGCCATTATGTGTTTCTGCAATATTGGGAGTTAAAGGACAACTTTCTGGGCCTGAAGTGAAGAAGTGATCATAAGATCGTCAGGGTCGAGCCTTCATCATACTTTGGCTTAAACACGGGTGTGTTTCAATAGTCTCATGAGGCTTTTTCTAGTTGGCATTTACCAAAGAGTCTTTGCACGTCAAGAGTTAAATCTCTTATGTGTGGTAGCTCTATTTTACTTTCAGCAGAAAAAGTAGCCATCAAGAAAGCTACAGTAGAGTATTGAGCCGCACCCCATGACTCTCCGGGAGGGCAACATGCTGATGGAGCCCCAGAAAGAGAGAGAAACTCAGCAGCTGGGTGAGACGAGGAGGACAAATAAACAAAGGGGGTAAAAAATGATGATCAAACTGAAAAAAGATGAACGATGGCTGATGGTCAGGCATCAGGCCCACAGAGTGGGTTCCTTTAAACCAGAAGAAGCATGTCATACAGGCACAAGCTCACCAACGTGCACGCTCATGACCATGTGCACGCTCATGGGCTGAGAAGGGCCATATTCATTTACCAGAGTCCATCGAATCTCTTCCTGTTTTAAGCTGAACAGTTGTAGTTATTTTACGCCCTGCGTTGCCCACAGCTCAACTCGCTCCCTCCGTCCCATCATACGTCCCAAATCCAGATCATTTTGTCCTCGAATGTCACCCACCCTTTCAATCTGCCTTCCATTCATACATCCATCCCTCCTTCTCTCTCTCACAGTATGAATACGGCCCAGTGAGTTAGGATGCACATGCCCAGTCAGTGGCTCTTTATGTCACAGAGTAAACCTCCTAAACCTCCTCTGGTCTAGACAGGTTTGACCACAATGCCGATTCAGGAAGCGTTAGAAACAGCGCTGGGACAACGTTAGGGAAGAGCTGCAGCTCTTCTGTGCAGCAGGATGAGCTGGGTGGGGGGTGGCGGGGGAGGGGAGGGGGGCCAGGCCAGGCTGGATGGGGTGGGGCGGGGACACCGGCATGCTCAACTCAGCTCAGCACACACTCACACAGATTAGAGAGAGGAGGATGGCAGCTCACTGAACTCACCAGTTTTCACTGATAAACTACCGGGCTACGGTGCATTTATTTGGCCATATATGCAACAGCCGCCTCACTTTAGAGTCAATTCTAATGCTGAATGACGGCTAAAACATCCTATGTCTCTTTTCACTGAGCTGCCATCACTCCATTGGGTGAGAGCAGTAAAAGGGGGGAAATACCTGCAGTGACACTATTCCAGTCTAGCAGTTTGTATGAGCGCGTGTTACCCAAGGCTGGGCCAGAACACACCGTTAGTACAGAAAAGAGAGAAAAAGAAAAGAAGAGACAGTCTAACATACAAGCACAGCACAACAGCAGCACTCCACAGTCACTACGCAAAGACAGACAGCACTCCACAGTCACTGTGCAACGACAAAACTAAGCTCAGGCCGACTACAACGATCTCAGAGAAGACTGATGAGCAGAATAGAGGAGAACAGAGATGACTAGAAGCTTCAGCTCTTGTGACCGTTTCCAAAAGGACGGGAGGAGGACAGAAACAAGCAGTAGGAGAGGCATGCAGAAGTCTACCGCTGCAGTACAGGACCTAACCTGTGACGCTTCAGCCAAACACAAAGTGTTTTCATTAGTAGCCTGTCGTTACAATAGTGCTGCCAAACGGAGCTCCACCTCAACTGTCTCTGTCACTACTTGCAATCTACGAATCAATCTGAAAGCACTGCAGCGTCACAGATGTATTATCAGGCTGCACCATCAAATAAAGCTCAAACACACTGGAGGACAGTCTGCATGGTGCACTGAGACTTTTCTTGAGGGTCGATGATTTGTTTCCATGTGTCCCAAATCACCACCTAGGCTTTTGATAGCATCACAATGACAATTTAGTCACTAAACGTATTTGTATCAGTATCCAATCATCCAACCTGAGATTTTTTTGGTTTGAATTTATAATTTGTTGAAGACATTTGTTTGTCATCATAACCACGTCCACATTCAGCAGCACAAAACTATCCCTAATTCTTTCCAAGTTCTTCACAACATCATTTTTGGCAACAAACTCAACAGACTGCAAATGTCTCACTGCTGAATTCAAAGCGGGAACTGATTGTTCGTCACACGGAGCTACGAACACATAGGAAACTCGGCAGCGCTGTTAATAGGCCACCGCAGCAGCTCGTCATATCGCCACCTGCAGCCAACAACACCACACAACAGAATTAGCAGGCAACACACTGGAGCCATGCACCACTACGGCGAGTCACCCCAGCAGCAGCAGCACAAAACACAACAACAAAGCAGCCAGAGAGAACACAGTCACACACTGGCACACTCACACACACACAAACACAATCAGCACATTTTAGTAACTTCACAGAGCGAAATGTTGAAACCACAAGGTGAAAGTTGCCCCTATCTATGAAACCATTGTGATGGTAGCCGATCCTAAAGTTTATGTCCAACAAACTGCTGCGAACGCAGCAGCAGACTGTGTGACCAGGAACAGCTTTCACCTGCTTCAGGACTTGTCGTAAATTAAGTCTTGCAATCTACTTCTTCCAAAACAATCAGACAAGCTGGGACCAGGACCAAACACCGCAAAAACTGTGCAACACAAGAGGATTATGGGTAGCATTGACTAACAGCCACTTGCAACATGACCAGACACTCACAGGACAGTGTAGGTCAATGGGGGAGCTCACTCAGATCATCTCACAGGACAATGGACGAACTACAATAGGACATGATGTATTGTGTGTCTGCTGGACTCACCGGGGTTGTGGATACGGTCCAGTAATTTGACAGAACGAGCGCTGACCACTCCACCAACGTGAACCAGAAAACCGGGGGGGAAAGACGTCAGGGTGAAAAAGGGGAACTCCTGCAGAGAGAAGAAGCTGCGTTACTGATTGCAGATGAAGACAGGCACTTGAAATTGGCGGTAATTCTACTCATCAGACTGATTATTCGATGAATTTAAACTATGTTCTATGATAATAGAGCGAAGTTCTCAAAAAGAATCAACATGAGTTTCTGACGCATGACAAAGACTCAGATTTTTGGAGACTTTGCAGTTGGCAGTAAATCTGCAAAACTAATTATATGTAATGAGATCGTCAAAACACCGAATGCATGATTGAGGCTACAAACATAGAAAAAAAGTAAAAAAAACTAGACTTTAAATAATAAACTCAGTTGAACCACATGGTGGAAACTGATGAATAAATTGCGCTGGTCTACCCAGAATCCAGAACACCACCTACAAACGATTGTGTGTACAAATGTAGCAACATGCAGTAAGGACTGAGTGTGATGAAGCCCCACCCCATGCAAAGCTTATTACCCCACGATCATAGTTTTGAAGAGTAAGTGGTAGAAAGACACTATCAAAGTTAAAAAACTTCAATTGTCTCATGAGTGAGTGCATGCATTCATCAGGTTTGAATGTGAGAGATACAATAGGTAGACAAAGTAGTTTGGAGGTGAGGACCAGTGTTAGTGTACATGCATTGCGTGGTCTACTACAGGGACAGCTGCTCCTCTGCCTCAGCCAAATAATGTGATGCAAACTCATGCAACGACTCACAAAAGGTGCTCAGCATACATAGGCTTCCTGTTTGCATCTTGGTATTCATTTTTAATAGAAGACAAAGAAAAAAACCTACAGAAACCCCAAAAGATGCTGTAATCTTCAACCATGCAAGGATGGTTTTGTGATGAATGGCAATAGTGGGTAGAAAATCAGACAAAACGATCACGCGTTCAGTCTACAGCAGTTCAGAAACGAACGAGGGCAACTCATTTGACTGACAGCTCCTCCCACTAAGAGCCAGAAGACAAGGATGGACGGATGAAGTGAGTGTGCTCATTCCTGCTGCTGACACAGCAAACCAAATGCAGACTGGAGAAGGAGGGAGGTGTTCAACATGGTACTCAGAAGACTCACACACAGTCACACACGACCCTTCAGGTTTGAAGGGATCACAACTCCTAGCCTCCGGCCCTCCCCCCTAACATGTCTGTGAATGCTTCAAGGAGGGGCAGGTACTGCGCGAAACAAACAGGGGCCCGCAGGGACCCATTGCCAGCTGTTTAACCCAGCACAAACCCTCCAGAATTTACAAACAACAGAAGGGGGGTCGGGTTAGGAGTTGAATAAGACTGGGTGGTGCCCGTCAGCTTGGCTGAGGTGTTAGGGGAAAGGTGGAGAGTGAGAAAGGAGTGCCACACGGATGGGACATACCCTGGCGTTTAAAAATAACCCAGAGGAAGATGCTCCCTGAGTAGCACAAGTGGTCAAGAGGACAGAGAGAGGGAACGTTATTTGGTCTTACACTAACCCATCCCTGTATTGCGCTCACGCCTCATCAGTGTAAATCAGAGACCATTCACAAAGGATGCAGCTGTGTGAAAAGCAGTGCGCAATCCCACATGTAGACAAACTGGGCCAATTAGACCTAATCAGCTTTCAGACATGCCATGTTTAGTTCACAATTAATAGCACAATTGATGTCTACGAGTAGGCTGAACAAACGAGGATAATGAGAGCGTGTGTGTGCTGAACGTCACCGTACCCTCTGCTCGAGAGCAGTCTGCGTCTGCTGTCGCAGCAGAGTCTTCAGGGGCCCCGCCTCCTTCCCAGCGCTGCCCCCGCTGCCCATTCCTGATCACAGAGGACAGCTCAGAGTCACATTTAACACACAGGTTGATCAGGACACTGCAGCTTCTGTTAGTTTCCAAAAAAGGAAAAAAACAAATCCAGAGAAACGCAGTTCGGACCAGCACAGACGACTACGCTTTAACAGCTGTGATTAAACCTCCTCGCCTTCTCTAGCCACGTTTCTAGGTGCAGTGACACACATCCAACCACATGCTGGTGAGGAAGAGTCCAGGGGAGGACTGCTAGTGTTGTCACAGTGGGCTTTGGGCAGTTACACAATGCATGCTGAGTTACTGGCTCGGTGCAAACGCTCTCCAAAACGATCAGTGATGCCAACACGTTTCTGGAACAAGTCTTTTACTCGATGACACAGAGCAGTCCTACTATACCGGAGGCTGCCAGCAGCAGGTCCTCAGTGAAGGACACGCTCTTTCTCAGCAAGGTGGAGTCTGAGCGGATGGAGGAGGGAGGGGGTGGGGTGGTTGCTCTGGGGGCAGAGCCGTGACCACACGCCACTGGGCCAGAACCAGGAAGGGACAGAGTGTCTGTGGAGAGGGTGGGGGAGCTGGGGCAGAGGAAGATCCCAGGCCTGCGTCTCACTGGCTGGGCCTCTGTCCAGCAGAAAAACAGATGAACGATGCACAAAGGAAGAAAAAAAAAAAACAAACACAGCGAGAATGGACAGAGAGCAATGAGAACGGTAGGCAGGAGCACAATAACCAAAGAAGAATGGGGAGGCGAGAAGATGTGAAGGAGCACATGAAAGCAAAGAAAGTAGGGAAAGTAGGGAAGGCGTTGGTCATTGCTATGACAAACTAACTTCTTATTTTTGTAATGATGCCCTGTTACCATCGCATATAAGATGTGTGATATGTGTATGACAGAAGTAAAAACAGGTGAAGTACAAATTTTTTGTATTTTTGTTGTTGAACAAATCTTATGAATTAACGCATTCACTGGAAATCGACTTTTTTAAAATAAACTTCAGTGTTTTGTGTATCTGAACAGAGTTCACCCATTTACATGAAGTTATCTTGTTCTAAAAACGGTGAACGCAATCTCTTTGTCGAGAAGTGACAAATAATAATATATGGTTTCTAAATGTGTCCAATAATCTAAACTGAGATGATTACAAATTAGGAATTCTGCAACAAAACAGTAAAATTCATTGAAGAAATGAAGGAAGTGGAAACAGTGAGATGAGAAGGGAAACTGAAGGGAATGGGAAACATGAGAAAAGTGAGGGAGGAGAAAAAGGAAGAGGGGGGGGTGGCTGGGTTTGGGGTATTATTGGTCCGACTGTGAGGGCTTGGCAGGGCAGCAGCGGTATGACGGTTCTTCGCGCTAAATGGCATTTGTCACCTGTTCCTGTTAAAGTTTGCCCACGTTTTCCTCTGGGCCGAGTTAAACCGAACTTACCATTGCTTCAATGATTAACCATAATGGCTGCTAATGAAGATGTGACCTCAGATCAACAACAGTTCCCATGAGACACAGTGCTTCTACTGCTACGACATCAGGGGGACAGAAAAGGACAGTAGTCTGGTGCATTTCACACTGTAAAAGAACTGAACTCAAACAACATTCGTGTTGCTCTAAAACTAACATTGTGAAGGAGAAACGCACCAGGCCACTGTGGACAGGTAAGGGACAGAGCATGGCTACAATAACCATCACAATACAAAAACAACAAAAGTCTTTTTAACCATGAAAAATATAAAATAAGTCAATGAATGAAATAAAGAAAAACACCATCACATTAGCACCACAATGAGGTGTGGGTGAAGGGAGGACATGAGGGGGTAAAGGGGCGGGGCCAAGTAGTCTTACCCGTCTTGGGCGTCAAACTGAGGTCTGTGTCTGATGATGAGGACTGGCGGCTGCATGGCTTGGAGGGAGAGAAGGGGGGAGGAGAGGAGGAGGAGGTGGGGAGGGCTCTGAAAGGGGTAGGCGGGCCGGAGGACGAGGGCAGATCCTCACCAAATACCGGCCTGCCAGGAGAACATGACACATACACGCACACACGTCAGTCGCCGCCTCACCCTTCCCAGCGTTTGTATGTGCATGTGTGGGTGTGTGGCAGTGGGTCGACGTTGCCATTAAATGGTAAGGGGGGCTTTTCAAGGTGTGGTTTGTTGGCTTTGGGTGAGGTGTTTTTCCAGGTGCTATGAATGGTTGGACAACAACACAAAGCAAGCATGGAGAGCGAAAAGAAGGTGAACAAAAACAAAAAGCACACGGACAAACACAACCACAACTGAAGGAAGCGACACAGCAAAACACCACAGGGTCAGATTTAACAGAGGGGGGGGCAAGCTGAAGCATGTGTCCCAGGAGAGTGACGCAAAGGTCAGGTAACTGTAGGGAGATCTCAGGCCCTTCCTCAGAGAAGCAAGAGTGCACACCTGGAGCCTCAACTGTCCGTCACGGAGGAATTGGCGAATGACAGCGAAGGAAACGACAGGAGGAAATAAAAGCCTATCTCAGCATTTAATCTCTGACCAGGGGCACGGTGACCTGCCCCTCATCTTTCCCCGGATGCTTCCGTCTACCCTACAGCTCCGACACTGCTGTGTCGACCGGCTATCGTGCTGTCCGAAATAAATCAAATCAAATAAAAACAAACGAATTGTCTCTTCGTATTGTGCACTTTCAGGGTTTTTTTGGCACCTATGTCTTTCCCTGCCTCTGCATACCAGTGAAGATGAGTGTGGGGACAGAGACAGAGAAGTTCTGGGACAGTCTCTGGGAGCTGCAGGCCGAATGCACGGGGCTGTTGTGGGTGGAGCGGCATCCGTGGGCAAGGGGAGACCTGGGCCAGTCAGCACACAGAGAGAGAGAGAGAGAGAGAGGGAGAGAGGGAAAGAAAGGAGAGAGATAAAGAGAGAGAGGAAGACGCAGGACCGATTTTGACACAAGCAGTGAGAAACATCACCAATCCAGATGTAGGCAGAAAGGAGGAGAGAGATGCACACAAGGAACGACACCACACAACATTGCAGTAGAGTGAAAAAGGAGACAAAAAGGAAAAGAACAGCAAAAAGAGGGGGCCTTTCTTTCACTCCCACTTTTTGCCTCGTTATTCCATTGACAGCAATGTGAAAGCCACATGACACTTGAACCACAACTCTCCAGTACAGGTCACAGTCTCTCACATAGAGAGCAGGGATGTAAACATGACAGAAAACGATGACAAAGGCTCAAACTGGCACATCATTAAGTATCTACAAAGAAGCTGGCCTAGATACAGATTTTAAAAATAGATCTTTGCAAAGCATCTTATTCTGATAGAAGCAAGGACCAGTGACAAAAAAAATCAGCATCACTGCTGTGGTTAATAGTCAAGACAAATGCAATCCAAATACCTTCCAGTTCCTCCTCAATCTTTAGGTTTTGCAGTCTGTTTTCACACAGAAGAGAACTGAAAAGCTAATTCTTTGCTTTGAAAATAATGTGTGATACTGCTTATTTCAAATTTTGTTCAGAAATAACTGAGGGAAATTTGAAAATGTTGTTTTTACAATCCAATGTAACTGAGGATTCACAGTACAAATCTTTAGTCTTGCCGGACACTGGCTTGAATATAGATTTGCTTTGGCAAAACAAAAAACAAACAAACAAGATCAAAGTAGTTGTCTGCAAACAACCATGAAAAGTACAGTGAATGTACAGCACAGTTATACATCTGGTTTATCACATATCCCCTCCAACAACAGTACCTGTGACTCAAGCCTTTACCACTCACTGACAATGCTTTGTCTAATGATCTAAATCAAGACTTTGACAAAGATGTTTACATCCCTGATACACTCTCTTAAACAGCAGTTCAATGTACTTCAAAGATGGTAAAAGACGGCATACATGCAACTGAATGTAGTGATACTGAATGGACAACATTGCACATCAATCACAGGGGAGAGTGAAATGTGAGGGGGGGGTCACACTGTTAGAGGTGTGCTAGATACTCACTAAAAGATGCAGCACTAGAACATGCAGAGGCAGAGCAGAAAGCCATGCAAGAGGGGTCTAAAAGAGCAGACAAGGGAGGAGGGGGGTTGAGGATGGCTGAGTGTGTACTGTACATGTGTGTGTCTCAGGTTATGTTGTGTGTTGTTAGTTTTCTCGATGCAATACACGTAGCACAACAGAAACACCAACTACAAAGGGGAACCACTGATAGTAGATACTGAGACACACACAGGGGTGACGGCTGTACGCAAACGTATGCAGAGTTCATTCTGCCCACACGCGCTCCCTCTCATGCACGCTCTGTATTCAAAACTGCTCTTCATTCTCACAAACACGTTCTGCAGGAAACCTTAGAGAAGTGTCCATGCTGGAGTTGCTGCTTCATACTCACTCCTTTCCATCTTTCGAAGGAGAGTTGCAGGCGTTGGAAGCGGGAGCTGTGTTTGGGTGCGTGTGTGTGTTGGAGTTGGGGGCACTTCCGGAGCTGAGTTTGTCCAGCGTGCAGGCGGTGCCGATGGCGCGAACCACCAGGCCCGACTCTCCCTCCAGGTCAAAACACTGCAAGTAGCCCACCACAGCATTCCCACCCATCTCCAGTACCTTCAGCCCTATTTTTCTCTGTAGCTCCCCTGAAGAGAGACACATAGCCAGGAGATCAAGATACAAGTCCACAGGAGAGGATGGGATTCCTCTTTTTAGAGTGAGATTTGTACTGGAGTGAACATTCCTACCAGACATAAGAGAAATGAGCCTCTGACGAGCCTCGTTGGAGGCCCGGGGAGTTCTAATACGGTCGATCCACTGGTACTCCGGATCTTCGTTTACCACGAGTTCCTCCACGAACCCATGCACCATGGCTGCCCGGTAGCACCG
>JAUESF010000080.1:10410995-10424397 GCA_032274765.1 Malacoctenus tetranemus
CGCCGCCGCCGCTCCGGGATCCAGTCCGCCTTTTCCTTGCCGCCGCCGGCCACCTTATCCGGAGCACTATGTGTTTCTGTGTGAGAGAAGCCGACTCTTGTTTACAGCAGCGAGTCCACGGAGGAGCGCAGAGCCGCAGCCTGCTGGAACCGAGGGCGAGCGAGCCGCTGGATTTACCGCGCACCCGGGGTCGTCTCTCTGCTCGGCTCCGTGTTCTTTGTGGTCTCCACTCTCGGTCCTCGTTTGCGTGAAGCCAGAGGCGGCGGGAGAAACTTACAGAGCAACAACTCCTTGGACATATTCTCTCTTCCAGCCGAGGACGTGTAGCTGGAGCGCTGGAGACCCATTCTCTCTCTCCCTCTCTCCCTCTCTCCCTCTCTCTCTCGCTCTCTCCCTCACTTGCGTGGCACAAGTCTGGTATTTTCTTGCGGCTGCAAATCCCGACTGGAGATAAGTGCGAGGCGAGGAGCGGCGGAGCCGTGATCGGAGCGGGACTTTTCATTTAAAGGCTGGGACCGCGCGCCGGGATAACGAGCCCGCCGCGGCTGAATGGCATAAAGCGAGCAGGCTTTTCCATTCATTTTGCAGCCTCGCAGCCACCACCCCTGTGGATCTGGACGTGTTTTCTGTGCCCCCCCCCTCCCCTTCTCCCCTCCACTCCACTCCCTCCACCACCTCCTCCTCCTCCTCCTCGTACACAGTCATTGACACGGAGGGGGGGATTCTCATGAGCGACACTGGCTTTAATTTATTGCGGTGGTGAGCAGCTACCGACTCCGGCGTTCAGGGGGATATTCGCGTCGTTCCTGGCGCGGCCCGATCGCACCGGACGCGCGCTGCTGTTTTTCAAGAGATGGAGAACGAAGACGGGGATTACCATCATTTATCCAGTGAAATCACTGTGTGCCACACCAGGCAACGTCAAAGTACCCGGTGACCGGCAGAAATAGCAGACTGTTTTCGACCCCTTCCCCCCCTCCCTCAAAGGAATCCCCCCGTCCCGACCACCCTGCACATATTTATTGATCATTTCAGAGCGGATCCAGGTGGAGAGCCGAGCACGCACTCGCAGGTCTCCACGGAGTAGCCCTGAGGGCTACACGCACGCGTTATCTTCTGTCCCTCTCTGTTTTTGGGGGGAAACACTTTTGATCTCACCTGAACCTTTTTTTTTGTACGAACTATATTTTTTCAGTTTTTTTCCCACGTCTCTTTTATTTTATTTTATTTTTTTTTATTTTCGAGAGGAAAAATAATGAGCTCAGAAACACTGATGGGGAGCCCGACCTTGTTTTGGGGTCTGTTGCTGCTTGTCTCCACTTTGTGCATATGGTCCACCAATGGAGAGAGTAAGTATGAGTGCATGTGATTTATTATTATTGTGCAACAATTCATTTTTATCGGCCCAGAAATGAAGCATGAAGCACATTGTTACTCAGTCTAATGAAGGTGTTTGTGCACACTGGGAGTAGCTGTGTATAGGCTGAGGTGGAACAACGTTTCCATTGATGAGGATTAATTCTAATGGGTTAAAAAAAAAAAAAAAAGTGGGATTTTTTTTTCCTCTCTGATTGCGACAAACTCGGCGAGTTGGCGTCGCAGCGACCTGTGCACGTCCCCCAGTAAATACACCAGCAGGAGAGGACCATGTGGTGGTCTCGCTGGCCTCAGGAGGTGAACACAATTATCCGACATATTCGCCTCCCCTGCGCGTTATCCCGCGACGGGAGGACGCTCACGCTTCGACCGGGAACGCGGAGGAACGGAGCGAACGCGCACCGGCACGTGTTCGAAGCCAGACATCCCGAAAAGAGCGCAGGATCGATCCCGGGAGCGGAGCTGAAGGTTACTACGACCATGTGGCCATTTTGCATTTCGTAGTGTGGCGTCGCTGCGCACGAACAGCCCAAACCCAGACGATCCTCGGCTTCCCGTCAGAGCACCACGCAGTCACCGGAACGCGCACAAACTGCAAAACAGCGGATTATCATTAAAAAAAAAAGAAAAAAGCGCGACGGGGAAACGAAACAACAGGCACCACTTTAAAGCCGCCCGGTGATCTGTGGCTGCGCCGTGAATTAATGCGAGCCTTTTAAAGCCGCCGGCAGACGAGCGAAGATGTTTCAGTTCAGCCTGAACTCGATGCTCTTTAACGTCTCCGCAGCGTAACAACCGACCGCCGGTGTTTTCGATCCGGAGCGTGTTTCACCTCAGCGCTGGGTTCATTTCTAATTCAGATCAACGCACAAATGTGTGATGTATCAGGAAAGATTCAGAATAGGAGGAGGTTATTTACTGTTTTTGGCTTTAAATGTTTCTGTTACCTCCTGAGATTAAACATTAGAGTCCTCCACGTTAAAGACACCAAAGGGATTAAATTTATAGCATTTAAAAATAGAATTTTCTTCTTTCTTTTTTTACAAGAAATTTATAGAAAATTATTTTTTTCCCTTTTGCTGGATTAATAGAAAACATGCTCCAAACTTTTAGTCCTCCTCCCACTTTATTTTTTGATTTAATACTTAAAATCCACAGCTTCTATTTTACTTTAATTTGACACACAGTCTTATTTGACTTGTTCTGACTGGTTTCAGTTATTTTCTAACTGGTGGTTTTCCAGACTGTTTTCTTTCCTCCACACTTTAACAGACAGCTGATCACAGGGTCAAGGATGGCCCTCTTCACTCTTTACTTCAACCAGCTTTGACTTTGCTTCACTATGCAGTTAAGCAACTGCTTGTTGTTCATGTACTTTTGTAGTTAAAACATTTTTTAAAAAGTCTTGTTTGTACAAAAACTCAATCTGTAAAAGTCAATATATAGAGAGTAATTTTTTCCATTTAAATTGTGTCTCAGTCTACAGGAAAAAACGTGTGAACTGAAAGTTTTAGTTACAGTGATTAGTCTTTCTTACTTCCTCCTCATATACTTCTGAATACTTTCCTTCAATACCAGTGTCGGCATCGTCTGATCCTTCTGTAGCAGTTGATCAGTTGGTGGTTTCTCACCTCTCCATGTGTGTTTCCCACCTTGAGCGTGTGTGTATCAGACATGAAAAGAGCTACGTCACATCCGTCCTCCCTTGTCCGCTCGCTTGCCCAAAGGATGTGGTGGCGGCGTCCCGACATGAGGAGGAGACGCGCAGGCTGACCTCTATTAGCATCCGAATGGGAGGGAAAAACTTAAATCAGTCCTATTGACCCCATTGGTCTGAGGACAGCCGCGCTCTTTGAACCTCGCTGAGCTCAGGGAGGGAGCCGGGAAGGCGGTGGGGGGCTGGGAGTCGAGAAGCCCCCCTGCTCAGATCCCCGACGCTGTGGTGTATAATACATTAGGTTCTCCACAACAAAAGAATTCAGTGACAAAGACAGCAGGGAGGACGAGCTGGGGTTTGTCACTTGTGCCTGACGCTTCCTTCACCGGCCTGTTAGGGAGCAGAACCTCCACAGTTTCCCATCACTTAGTGGAAAGTCCCAGATATTGAAGAGGGGGGATCAAGACTCACTTTGTTCACTTTGATGATCTCTCCTCACCAACACAATGTAATTAGGCTCTCTTGTAACCCTCACCACAGCAAACTTTCCATGTCATGGCTTCCAAGTTACACAGCAAAGAAAGTCTGGGAGGGAGAGAGAGAGAGCGCGAGTGCAAAGATGCTTTTGGTGGATGGAAATGGCAACCCGCAGGAGAAAGGGGCTCCGTTCGGTGGCGTTTGGGAACTGTCCGACTGGCGTTTTTGGTTTTCACACGGACCGGTCTCGTGTACAGACTGATGCGCTCGACTTGGCACCGCCGCTGTTTGAGTTAAAAATAGACATGTCACCAGAAACATTGGTGCACGGGGTTGTGTGAGTACAGGAACCCTCTGTCCTGTTCCATGAGGGCACGCCACTGTTTCTGCTTAGTTATTTATGAAAGAACGTGTTGCTTTGGGGGGGGGGGGGACGTCAAGGGCGGAATAAATAATCCGAAGTCAGAGAGCATTGTGTTTGACAGGCGGCCCTCCTGCCTGTCCCTTTGGGGGGGGGGGCTGGCATATTGCAGTGCGGCTCACTATGTCATGACGGGGTAAGTGGCTCAGATATGACTGCTGTCATTCTACTCCAAGGTGCCCCGCTCTACCTTGTGACTGGAGCTACACGGTTACATCCCCCCGCAGTGAGCCCCCACACACACAGAAGAATGCCTTGTCACACCTCCAGCATAAAGAGTAGCAAGTGTCCACGGGGCTGTGGCGTATGGTTGAGGGGGTCTTTTTTGTGCGTGGCTTGCGAGTTTGCCCCGTGTGTGCTGCAGCGGGCCTCGGCGTGACAGCCTGAGTCAGTGGCGTGCCCCTGAGTAAGGATGTGAAAGTGTGTCACTGGGCTAGTTTGTGGGAGTGCAGTCGAACGGCGTCCTGCAGCTCCTCCAGGCTGCCAGCTGAGGTTTACAATGCTTAATTAAACGCTTTACTTCAAGTGGCACATCATTGGATTTGCTCGAACGCCGTCTCTGGCCAACCGCACATACATCATCATTGGCTGCTGCTTTAATAGCCCGTGGAGCATTTTACAACTTGTGATATGATTGCGAATGTTTGCTCTCCTAATGGACGGCAATCGCCATATCAGTTGAGAGCTGCTCGTCAGGCGCCGAGTGTGGCGCCGTCCCAAACGTGGGATTCATCGCCCGGAGATTATCTCTCTCCTCTGCGCTTCCAGAACAGGAGCGGGAGAGCTTTCCTATTGTTGCGCTGCAGCTCGTCATTGTTGCCTTAATGAAGGAAAGCTGCTGTTAAATCTGCACAAATTAAAAACAGCAGCAGCAGCAGGTAGATTTGGTTGCGGCTCAGATTAAGGCATTACTATAACTGTGCAAATCCTCCAAATTGATCATGTTAAGCACAGCAGCTGACGTTGGCTGCTCCGTGGCACCATTTCATTGTGTTCGCACTCCAAGAATTTTGCCAACAAAGCAACACAAAGTGAATTTGCAAGTGATGTTGGTGCTGTTTTTTTAACTCTTCAAACTTCCAGGTACGTTTGTGGTCGTTTCTTTACAAACCCTCACATATAGAAATGTTGATGAATTTGGTTTAAAGTATCATTTGCACCTGGACTGTTGTGTCATTTCAAGTGGATCTCGGCTCCTGAACACTAATATTGATGAATGAGGTTCAACATGTATAGGAACATACCAGAAAAGTAATGCTACTTCACCTAAACGTGTCTTATTATCTATATTGTGTTCCAATGTGGTGCTTCCATTGAGATTTTACAGGTGTAACGATGGTGTTTTCCTGGTTGCTCAGGTTTTCTTTGACAAACTGGATGTTGCTCTGAGTGGGACAAAAGGAAGCATAAAAGAAACACTTCCTCGTCCTCCTTCCTGCTGCTGTCCGTATGTTGAAGAGTGCATGTAAACATGGAGTCGGTTACCTCCTGCCCTCTGTCCTCGTTTTTGGGTGAGAGGGGGAGTCCTTGTGCGACAGTTGTTATGATGGGGAGTGTAGAGTTACTGTTTGGGCTTTGGCTGATATCTGAGACGCAGTGTTTGAAGCGAGGTCCACCGGCTGGAAGTGGCCCACCACACCGCTGGTCAGATGACTTCCAGTATGTTGCGGATTAGAGCCAGTTGATGTGGCAGGTGCAGCAGGATGTGACCGCGCGGTGACCAGCGTCTCGGGCTGCTTCAGTGCGAGGCAAAGTTTGAAAGGAGATTTTGTTATTAATGCTCATTTATATACTTTTCACGACTTATAGTTTTCAAACATGAGACTGCATGAGCTGAATCGTTTGCTGTTGTTGAGTTGGTGCAGTAACACTGTGCTGAAATACCACCGGATTCTTTAGCTTTAATCTTGACAAACATGTAGAACTGAATAAGTAGTAACTACTTATAGCAACAATAGCCTGTAATGGCCCAGAAATAAGTGGATCCGAGCAGTTCTCATATGAAAAAAGATGCATTAAATATGAATCATTTCTCTTTGGATGTTAAATTCTTGTTACATTTCAACTTGTAAAATAAATCCAAAATAAATTAATTTTTAGGCAACTGTTTGAGTACTGTGAATGATTATTGGCAGGAAATTAAAATACAAATTAATTTTAAAAAAATTGCATGGCAAAAAAGAAAAATTGGGTTTTTTTTCACTCCCTTTTTGGAGCGTGAATGCTAAGTCTTTACGTATTCAGGCCCCAGTGTGGGGCTTAATGATGAATCCATTTTGGGAAAAGAATATTATTTGCAGTCTCGCTTGTTCTTGGCACGCAGCACAGTGACAACTTTATAAGTTTAGCTGCAGGGTCACGAGAGGTTTAGGACCCCTGAAATGTGAAGTGAGAAAAAGCTGAGAAAAATACCGTCGGAGAGTAAACACGGGGGAGGGAGGGAGGGAGGGAGGGAGAGAGGGAGAGAGGGAGGGAGGGAGAGAGAGGAATCTTCCCAAATAACCTTCCTGGATTTTACAGCTTGGTGTCTGCTGAAGGATGCAGTTGGGTGCTTTCCCAGAATGCCCTGTTTGTGGCCTTTTAATAAGCAGCACAACATGTGGTCCAGATTTCAATCTTAAGTTTCTCCCAGCCAAATCTGAGATGATGTTTATTTACACGTGAGCTATGTTTACTGGATCTGAGTCAGTTTTTATGTGACGTTAAGATAAACAGTGACCATTAGCCTTGGCTTAATTGGATGGGCTTGCCTAAGGTCATGTTTGACTATGCGTGTGTGTGTGTTTGTGTGTCTGTGTGTGTGTGTTTGCTTGTGCAGGTGTGTGTTTATGTGATGACATTTCCACAGAGGGCCAGGGCAAGGTTTATCAATCATAAACATGAGCCCATGGATCCCATTACACCGCGGAGATATGTGTGTTTACTCAGCAGCGTGAAGAGCAAAGACACACAGGAGGGAGAGGCAGACACATGTATGCTGGATTATCACTCCGTGTGGACTCCGGTGCTGAAATGCAGCTTGTTTATGGAGTAATGAATGAAGGCTTTGGTATCTAAATCTTGTTTAAGCATTGTTGTCTTCGCAACAAATGAATGGCGAGACGCAGGGAGGCCTGGGGGGGCTTAGCTTGCGGCAACATCTTTCTCAGCCTTTTTTTTTTTGCGAGGAAATGATTGGAATTCCTGGTACTTAACATTCCTAATGAGCAGAACAAGGGAATCACAAAGAAGAGGGTTGTGTGTCTCGTTTCTTTCTACCATCCTCCCTTCTGGAGGCATTAAACACACACACACACACGCACACCAGAAAAAAAAAAACCACCAAAAAACTGAATCAAATCCAGAAGTGGAGTTGTGGCTCTGCAGCGTTTCTGTTTGTTTTGGTCTGACATCAGGAGAGCCGCTGATATCGCAAAACTTGGCAGAAATCTTATCTTTCCTTGGCCAGACACCCCCCCTGATTTTAATAATGCCCTCATCAGGAAGTGGGGCCTCGGGTTTCTCTTTACTAACAAACAAATTAGTCTTTGTATTTGAGTGGCTCCACCCCTCCCCCTTCCTCCGCCCGCTCCCCCTCCCTCCCTCCTCCTCCTCCCCCTGCTGCCCGAGAAGCTGGGAGAAAATTCTCAATGAAACAAAGAAGACATGCAGCTCGATGGCTCACGAGTGGAGCCCAGGGGCATTGGTGTTGATTGGAGAAAGCAAATACTATTTTCTGCTGGAGTAATTGTTTCCGTTCTAAATTTGGACAAGTGAAACACCCCGACAGGAGCAAATATAGCCCATTCATCCTCATAAACAATGCGCCTTCTATTTTTAGCCGAGCAGTTTGACGGAAGCGCATCGAACACGGCTGTTTTGTCACTCCTGAAGTGGAGTCAGTTTATTTGTCGAGTCGTTTCGAGACCAATTACACAGGGTACGGTTGAATGTGCATTTAGGAGGGGTCACCGAAAGCCTTTCTGACGTGATTTTATGGTCATTTCTCCCTGTGTGCTGTGGCACAGTATTTACGTAGAGGCTGTAAAGAGTTCAGCTCTTTGTTTTATCCCCGAGCTGCGATTAGACGGTGTTTTGACAAGGATCAAAGACTCTTATTGGAGGCATGGCTGCGACAGAGTTACTTACTATGACAGCATCCTTAAGCCTCAGTAAGAACATAACAGGTTTAACCAAGGAGCTCATATGTCAAGGCGTTCTTGTGCCAATTGTTGAGCCCTTTTGGAGACGGTTCTAAACATGATGCAAAACATCACTCCAACTAAAGTTGTCTGCTCCTTAAGTGTTAAACACACAATTCAGGACATTCAGGACAGCTCTGATCGAGATCTGCTGCACAGTCAAAGCAGCAACTTCTTCCTGGTTTAGAGGGGCGACCTGAAAGGTTCCTTTTGTGGTCGAAGCAAAGTTGGGAATCTAATAAAAAAGGGATCTCCTGTTAAAGAGACACTGTGCAGCTTCTTCTGAGCTGCAGCAGCAGTGATTCTCGCAGCCACAGGTGATTACATGGTGCTAGAAGATAATGTGGGGATCTTTAGTAGGAATTCAGCCGACTGATGTCTAGAAATTGAACGGGTGCCATAAACACTGTTTGCACGAAATTGCTGGTGTGTGTCTTTGGCTGCTCCTTTGTTACTGGGCTCACTGTAGCAAGTCACTGCAACTCCACTCACAATTCACCCTCCTTCTTTTTGGTTTCACCAATATAAGATTGTTTTTTTGAGGCCACCACGTTCGTGTACAGGTTGGTTTTCTTGGCACAGCTTGCATGTTTTCCCTGCGTCTTTCTTTGATGAATAGAATCTGTTTTCATCGTGAATCGGTTCATGTTAACGCTGCGATTATCCAACGAAGAGAAACACTGGGTGTAGAAGTGATATCCGGAAGGACTCGCAGCATTTTAAGTAGTGAACGCTTTTCACACTCTGTTGTTTTCACAGCTTTGCACAGCTGTTTCTCGGTGCATTGCACATGCTGCTATCGGAGTCGGGGTCCTAACATTTTCACTAACAGGATTAAATGCTTCAGGAAGATTAATAGTTAAAACCTACAGATCCAAGAAATCTGTGCATTATTCTATATGCATCTCCTCCCAAACGTGTGTCACATTCATTTCTATAGAAAATATATATTTTTAATCTCTATAATGTTCAAAAAGCAATCTTCTCATGCCTGGGATCTCTGTGTGTTTTCCAGTCTGTGGCCCAGATATGGATATCCGGAATGACATCAAAGAATTCAAGCGACTGGAGAACTGCACTGTGGTGGAGGGCTACCTCCACATCCTCCTCATCAACGACAAGACCAACAACGGCCACCAGGAGGTCTTCCGCACGCTCAGCTTCCCCAAGCTCACCGTCATCACCGACTACCTGCTGCTGTTCCGCGTGTCGGGCCTGGACAGCCTCAGCACGCTCTTCCCCAACCTGACCGTCATCCGCGGGCGCAAGCTCTTCTACAACTACGCCCTGGTGATCTACGAGATGACCAGCCTGAAGGACATCGGCCTGTACAACCTGAGGAACATCACGCGGGGCGCGCTGCGGATCGAAAAGAACCCCGAGCTGTGCTACCTGGACTTGGTGGACTGGTCCCTGATCATGGATGCGGAGTTCAACAACGTTATCAATGGGAATAAGAAGGCGAAGGAGTGCGACAACGTCTGCCCGGGCATCATGGAGGACAACCGCCTTTGTAAGAGGAAGTCGTCGAGCGACAGCGCCAACTACCGCTGCTGGACCTCCACCAAGTGCCAGAAAGGTAACCGCCGTTTCATTTCACTCTGATAGGAACGGCTCCGGGCAGAGTCGGCGCGATCGCTCTGCCGCGCTCTGATCTCCGCCGGTGGTTCCCGAGCTCGCAAACAAGAAGAAACTGTGTATTTCTTTAGCTGCGAACACGTCCCGGGAACCCGGAGTTTTTTTTCCTTCATTTCCGCCAGGCAGCCGGGATTGTCCACGGGCCAGTGCAAACATTTCCTCTCTGTTCATTACAGAGACCTTGTCTTTAGATCAGGCTGTTTGTGGGGTGAAGGATGGCTGCAATATAGAGCAGCAGGTATTAGAGGGGCGGGCTCGGTGGAGGTTAAAGTTGCTCTTGCCAAGGAATGAGGTAGTCCACCTGTCTGGACTGCGTCAGCTAAGTATTTGCCTGGGGGACGTTCAGCAACGGATGGAAGACGGGAATATTGAAGAAGCTGGGGGAGGGTCGTCGTCGTTCACCTTCGGCCCAGCGGAACAGTTCAGGACAGGGTCGTCACATTTATTCACATGTTTCTGATCAACTTCAAGTTCCTCTCTGCCTCCGAATTCAGTCACTGGTGTTTGATGCCTGCTTTGAATTCATCTCTGGCGTCCATGTGATGACAGGTGCAGTTTTTTTTTGTTGAAATTATATATTGGAACGCTGTTTTTACACCTTTCACTCGGGTGGCAGTTTGTGCTCTCGCACAGAGATGATAAACAAACAATTGAGTCGCGTCGACTCCTGCAAGACAAAAGGAAAAAGTGGTGAAACTTTTTGTCGTTTGCTGACTTGCTTTGATAGTCAAATAGGCTCCTGATTTGTGTCTGAGAGATTGTGTCATGGTGCGCTCGGACCCCTTCATTTGCTTATTAGTGTTATTGTGTGTTCTGTTAACGCAGGAGCGCGACAGGGAGGCGGGACACTTGTCCGCTCGGCGTTGCGGTAGCTTTTCTTCCACCCGGCTCGACCGTTCACAGCTGCTTTATGGCTTTCTGAGACCAACTTGGATTTGCGTCGTCCTCCTGCTCTGTTGTGCGTTTTTATTGTTCGCCGGTCCTTGTGAAATAATTGTGGGAAAACGATCCTGCAGCCTCTCTCTCTCTTTTTTTTTCTTTCTACCCAAGCTTGTTGCAGCCCCCATGCTCAGTTTGCAGTCTGAAACACCACCCTCCTCTTCCTCCTCCTCCTCGGGGACCCTCAGAACAAATAGTGGAAATCAAGATTGCGTCGTGTCCCCAGTGGCTGTGTCTGTCATCTATAGAAAAGCTATGGTGTTTATTTATGCCTCAGTTTATTCCTGGATGTTGTTATCTCTCTCCTGATCCATATATGGATAAAGTATGTCGCCTTTTTCTTATGAATAAATCTGCGCAAACACATCAGAATATGTTTCCACGTTCGCGACGCACCGCACCCGGTGAAAGGTGCAATCGCCTGCAATGACTTCTCAGTCCCGTCTGTTCTTCCCACAGTGGATGCTATGTGGCGCGTTGTTGTGAAACCCTTCTGTTGTTCTCACACAGGGGACTTGAGAGGCAAAGCAGGAGTATTGTTTGAACCAGTTCACTTCTCTCAGAGGCCCCGGCCGAGGTCGGGGTAAACGCATTCATCTGGAGGGCTTTGAGGTCTCAAGGCTGCAGATAAAGGCTTCAGAGAGCTACACGGTGGTGAGAAAGGAGGAGCTGCTGGAGCAGTAATGGCACCGAACGAAGCCGGAGCAGGTTGCTGATGTCTTTTAATATTCCCGGCTTCGTGTCCGTCTTTGTTTTTTTACAGGCTCAATGTGTCTGCTCCTCTCCTTCCTGCTTAAGATTCCTCGCTCTCCTCCCTCCACCCCTCTGCATAATTGCCTTGTTTTTCTCCAGTACAGATGTTCCTTCAAGGGCATGCAGTGGTTTTCTCGTCAATACAGCCTGGTCTCCTCTTTAATTACACTGCATGAGCAGGGAGCGCTGTCTGCCTAGCTCACTACTTTAGCCTCTGGGCCTTCCAGTGCCTCACAGAGCAACAAAAAGCTTCCCTTCCCACATGTTTGTTCACTCACCAGATGCTGCGCGCCCCCCTCCTCACACACACACACAACAATTTGGGGTGTATCAGATCCTCCTTCAAGGAGGGGGGGGGGGGGGGGGCTGTTAACATGAGGCTGGACCGGCCCGGCCAGGTTAATGCTGCACTTACGGCTGTGTGGCTGCGAGTGGGAGTGACTGTGTGGGGAAGTGCAGATTGGAGCCGAGGTTCTGGGTGCTTTTTAGCGGCAGGCAGTGATGCGTGGAGAGGCCCTTACCGAGAAGCCCGTACACAGGAGGAGGGGCACTGAGGGGAAATGTCAGACAAATGTCAAGTATACAAGCTCAATGGCCGAGCTCCCGCTGAAGGGCAGCGCTGCGAGTGTTGAAAAAAGGCCCCGTTCCTCCCCTTGTTTTTCATTCCTCCTCCTCCTCCTCCTTTCACCCCCTGCGCCTCCTTTTGCCTCCCTACTGTCTACTACTCCTCTCTCTGTGCACGCGATTGGTTCGTGTCCTCCTTTTGGTCTTTCTCCTCCTCACTTAGCGTCTGTCTCTCGGCTGATTGTCTTTGTCGGGGGGGTTCGGCCGGTGTTTCCCCGTTTGTTTTCACCTCACTCTTTATTTCAGGCCTTATCAGAGCCTGTTAACAGCTCGGGCCGTCAGATGTCTCTCCACTGTTTGCTTGTCGAAGGGTCGGGGGCGGGGGGGGAGCGGGGGGGGGGGCATTGTCTCCTTCTCACAATGGCCGTAACCATCCAGCTTGTTTGTCCAGGCACTGGATCTTTTGACATGACATGCTGTTTGCTTTACGTTAGAGTGTGTGTGTGTGTGTGTGTGGGGGGGGGGGGGTGTTGTTGGGCAGCCCTTCCCTGAGAGGTCTCTGGCGGGCTCCAGATAGCCTCCGCGGACAGGTCGGCCCCCCGCTGCTGGGAGCCGAGCCAAAAGCTGATGGACACTCGGCTGTTGCAGCGAGGCAGACGAGCAGGAAGGCGACGCCGCTCCGGCCACGCCGGCTTCATCGCTCCACGGGGAGGCACACGCGCTCGCTGGCTCGCACATAGCTCACATGTCTCCTTTAGAACGTCGCAATATTAGCTCACGGGTGCTCGGCTCTGCTGGCACCCTGCTTCGGTCCCCCCCCCCCCCCTCGGTATCCAGTGGGATTCGAATGAACATCAGGTCTGCCGTGTTTTCTGTAAATACCGATAAGACACATGTCACCAGTGGAGCGTGGCTGCGCGTGTTTCATGAAATGTGGACCCAACAACCAGCCGCCCCCCCCGGTGGAGGTGAAATTTGGTCGAGCTGCTCCCGAGCTGAACGCGAGGTAAAACTTGGCCATTAGCTTGTGCCCCGTCGGGCCTGGGACAGTTCCTGGCCTGTGTGTCCTCGTACTGAACCCAGAGGAAACGCAGCAGAGCGAGAGCATTCACGCAGCCTGGGCAGTTGGAGGAAAAAAAAACCCTCTCCTCCAGCTTTTTTTTTGCATTTGATGTTTTGTTTACTTCGTCTCTGCCAGAGTCAGAGCTGATATCTCTGGTCTGGAGTGGTCTGACCCCTGCTCACCTCTCAGTAGGGGGTCTTGAGAAATGTAACTGTTAGGTAAGCAGCTAAGTTGTTGTGAGTCCCAGCAGAAAGCCTCATGCTGTGGAAGTCCTGCTCAAACATTTAGAACGGAGTCACAAACTATTAGTGTCAATTTATAAAGGAAAAAAA
>JAUESF010000080.1:10428618-10439304 GCA_032274765.1 Malacoctenus tetranemus
CGTCGCTCCATGAGATGACTGAAACAACCACACGCTTCCTCTCAGACCCTGTTTTTGCTGCACTTTTCACTTTGTTCGGCGACCAGCACAACAAATTGACATTACGTTACTTTTTCTAACAAATGCACATGGAAACTTGACTTTTACTAACAGTAAGAAAAGCTCTCCTAGTGTCATTCGTCTGCTCTCTGTCAATAGCTCGATGTGACCTTGACCCAGTCTGGCGCCTCCTTTTCCTCTCCACCTCTTGCTTGGGTGGGATCCCCGGGGTCCAGTGCAGTTGTCAGCACGCTCCCTAATGGCCACAGGTGGTTGGGGCTCCTCTGCCTCCTCCAGCCCTTCTGGCATCTGAGCCTCTCTTGGCAGGCCGGCACCTCCTTGGCCGGGCGCCTCCATGGGCCACTCCAACACAGTAATCACCAGTTGGTGCTTTGTTTGCGTTGGGGTGGCCCGGGATGAATGATGACTCCCAGCTTTGAAATATGGCTCCCCCCGGAGCGAAGATCCAGCGGCGTGTGAAGCGCTGACCAGGATTCTGTCTGCTCTTCCTGCCGCTGCAGTGGACGCAAACGCAATTTCATTCATGACAACACTCCAAGTGATGACACGTCGCCGGGTCGTCGCTGCTTTCATCACGGCCGGCCGCGGCACGGTGCGGAGCCGGGGAGGGAGGGAGGGAGGGAGGGAGGGAGGGGGGGAGGATTGGAGGAAGAAGAAGAAAGAGCGTGTACAGCTGTATTGCAGCATGCAGCAGTCAGACAGTGGGCTGTTACTGTGTCAGATAAATATAGAGGTCTCTGGAGCTCCGCGCTGCGGCTCTATCTCCGCTCGCGCTTGAAGGGAGGAAAAGGCCGCGTCACCTGGGAGCTGCCGCCGTCGTCACTCATCCGCACTAATTGGCTTTAGATTTGGAGGCCATTAAAGATTATTGTGAATCGGAGGAGCCGAATGGGGTAAGGTGAGGTGACGGGACATTTTTGTTGCTGTCGTCCTATAAGCCCCGCCCCCACCCACCACCACCAACACCCCCCCCCAACTAGGCAGCCAGCTTGACAACACAGAGCTGACTCATAAGAGGCTAACGAAAGAGATCCGTTGCTGAGGCAGTGAGCAGGGGTGGAACAAAGGTGTTTTTTGTTTCACCTTCGCCAAGCGGAGGTTGCGTGATCGACGGCGTCGGTTTCTGTCGTTGCTCGCAAGATAAAAGTTTTCGACAGATTCGGATGAAATTCGCAGCGTCGCTGAAGAGCGATGCGAGGAACAGCGGAGTCGTGTTTGAGCCCGATCGACTCATCCAGCGGACCAAAATGATGAGAAACAACACGTGTGGCGTGTAATAACAGTGTGTGCCACTCTCCAGAGGTTTGCGTTTTTCTGACTGCTTGTGGTTTATTGTTTTTTCATCTGTGCCGTGAGAAACAAAAATCTGTTCGCCTCAATATTAAGAGTTCTCGCAGCAACAACTGAAGACGGCTAAGACCGGTTTAAACCGATTTAAACCAACTGCGTGATTAAATGTCCTTCCAGGCAATCCAAAATATCCTTTTTTAGCAAGCATGGCATTCTTTGATGCATGCTTGACCATTGTTGACCTTGAAGCATCAGTTTGACTAAACAGTTGCCAACTTGGTAGCATTTCCCAGATCTTCCAAATGTGACACAGTGTTTGTTATGAGAACGCACTCGCTCGGTGGTTGATACAGTTTTACCAAAGCTGCTCCGACCAGTGGAGTCCACCCCTGGACCTGGAGGGTCGGTGCAACGTTGTCCTTGTTTTCAGTGACTCCCTGTACCGACACACCTGACTGTGATAAATCTGTCACCATCAAGCTGGGCAGAATCCTCCTACATCGCTGCGAGGACGCGCGGCTCCTGACACCTGTCACGTCTCGCGTTTTGGTTTGTTTGGACGTTTTTAAACTGCGTCACTTTCGTATTTCGAGCCCCTGCGTTCGCCTGAAAGCAGCTGGGATCTTGATTCGCGTGTTTTGACGAAAGCTTTGACACTTCCACAAATGGACCGCTGAAACGGACCGCTCGCCCTGGAGCCTGTTTTAATAGAGCCAGACTCACCAAGTGTGAACACCACATTAAAGACTTTAATATCCTGGTTTGATTGGAAGTGAAGAAACTGGTTGCATTTATGTGTGTGTGTTGGGGTGTGTGCGTTCTGCTGTTCAACACTGAATAGTGACCCACCATGTTTTTGTCTTTGAGTGTCTGGCAGACCTGATGAGGGCGGTGGAGGAGGTGCATTAGCGCTCCTTTCATCTGCTCCATCTTCCCGTCTGATGAGAGCACATGTGTTGATAAGCGACCTTTGAAGCCTCAGTCTGGGCTTGCTGACTCCGCCCCCCCCTCCTCCTCCTCCCCCCGTCGGCCCCTCCACCACTCACTCCTATTAGTGCCAATTACAGAATTGAGGCGAGTGAGGATTGTTTGCAACCTAGTGTGAATGAGGAATCACCCCTTTCTGCTGCTCTCCGATAAACGCGGCAGACTGTAGCCGGCAGCATCCATGTAAACATTGCCCACGGTCATTCAGATTTCATTAGTCACGCTCGTTTACTCAGCGCAGCCTCCCCTCGATCAGCCCACACCGACTTTGCCAGCTTACTTGGGTTCGGTCACACCTTTCCTTTCAAGTGCGGCGCGGCTTGAAAAGGCCGTGACTAACTCTTGATGAGTAAGTCAAAATCCAGCGTTTCAGCATGACGAGTGGAAAAAAACCTTGGTGATAGTTGCTGAGTTGTGGTCTGTGTCTCAGGCCTTCCCAGAAGTGAGACAGGGCTCTGTCCTATATGTACTGTTGTTGGCTCTTTTTTTCCAGACCAGACATGTACTTGCTTGTATGAAGCTTGTTGTTGCATTCCACTCACCTCCCTGCATAATATATGGTATTATCTTCCAACCCTTTTTTCTTTCCTTCTGGCTTCCTCCGCCTGTGTGTGGGGTAATGACACTGATGCTCCTGTTTAGGAAAACCCCATGAACTTTGTCCCGCTTTGAGTTTTCTTGGCTGTGTCGTTTAGTTTTTTTTTTCTTTATCAGGCTTGAAGAGAAAATAACCCTCAACAAAGAAACAAGTATTAGTGGGCAGGAATGCAAGAGTGTGCTGGGAAGAAAACGAGGGCCAAAGAGGTGAAAGCCAGTGAGAATGGATCGGCTCTGTCTTGTGAAAAAGGGACGTGATTGGAAGTTCTGTTTTTCTCTCTATTGTTGTTTAACAAAACAAGGAAGTCTTTTGGTCCCGTTTGTGCCCCGATGTTTCCACAAAAGCAGCGTTTTCTGCCTGTATGTTGTATTTACTGTACAGGGTGTGGTGCGGCGCCGCGCCGCTCGGCTTCTTCTTTGTCGTCGTGTCGTTTCTGCACACAGACTTTCTTCTGGAGAAGATAAAGAGTCAGACCTGAGTCTGAACGGCGGTCGTTTTCTTTTTCAACCATTCAGTTCACAAACATGCTTTTGACATTGTTTTTTGTCCCAAGTGTGACGACACTGCAAAAAAAGGGGAACTTAAATACAGAGCATCAAGACTAGAGCTTTGAGGAATATTTGTCGAAACTTGAGAAATCATCTTTTCATGCATAATCTACAAAGTTTAAAATAAAATCCTGGTTCCAGATTTGACTTCTAGATTCTTTATTGAGCTCAGAGATTTTGGCTTAAACTACAAAACACCACTGTTTTACAGTGTTCTCCCATAGAAAGACAGTTTCAAATCCAGTGAAATCAAGTTGAAGCACTCAGGTTCGTGTCTCCGATGTGTGTTTTCCTGTAAATAAACTGTGGTGCTGGAGGCTTCATGCCAGTGGAAGTGTGACATTGCCTCTTGGGACGCGCTCTGTGTTCTGTATGTATTGTATTTATGCATCTGCAAACTCTGAGCAGACTCGGGCACAAAGAAGCTTTTGTTCAGAAAGCTGTGCCATTGTGAAGTTTTTGCTCAGCGCATGCGATTCATTCATCCTCTGTGTCCTCCGACGCAAATCTCTGTTCATACAAGTTTCTCTCTGCGCTCTTTTTTTTTCTCAACGGGTTTTTCACTGGTGGTGCTGCGGTCTGAAACCAAAGACCACTTGTGCCGCGCAGATGTAGCCCTGAATAATTCAAGCAAACACCCAGTTTCATTGATTTTGCACATCTTTACATATTTTTGCACTTTGCACGTTTTTTTGATGCATGCTCCAACAAACGAATTAGTTAATGCGAAATAAGCAACGTGGTGAAAGATTTCACACCTCCACGTGCAGAAATGACACAAAGCAAATGTCGACTGGTCATTACTCATATAACAGCGGATCACATATGTTCCCACTGGGAGCGTGTTGCAGGGTTCACTCAATTATAAATCATTCAACCCTCAAATGGTCTTTGCCGGCTTCTCACACCGAGAGCACCTTCGTGTGCGCGCGAGAGCAATAGGAAGAGGAGCGCCGGGGTTGGACGGGGGCTTCATTTCATCACTTAGGTGTGGAACGGCTCGGGAACTGCAGCGTAAGCACCCCGCGAATCCTTAACTCACCTTGGAGCGCGATGCGGAGCCCGGTGGGTTCAGTGGGTGCACTCTTTAGGATCAGTATAGATTAAAGTCGGAAGTGTCTGGCTGGCTGATTTGTGCAGTGCGGGAAGGAGGTCGCCTCTGAACGTGGTGAAGCTCAGTCGGGGAGGCTGGGGAGGGGGAGTGGGTACAAGCCACGGGGATGGATCAGATTGGGAGTCACTGGGTTGACTGGCACACAGAGGAACAATTATATCCCGGATACATTATTAGCATCCTGCACACTCCGGAGCCCCCTCACGCCTCCCCCTGGTCATTAAAACAGCCCTCCTGCTCACTTCAGCCTGGTGAGACTCAGGTGCGTGTTAAAGCAAAGCAGGAGTCCTGTTTGAAGATTTACACCTTTTGCGACGCCATGTTGTTGCAGTTTAAAGTGGCTGGATTACAAGCATGTTGGCCTGTGAAAACCAGGGAGGAATAATGACGTCTTTTAAAACCTTAAACTCGACCGTGTGACTTCAAAGTGATTCATTTATCAGTCTTTCACAGAACAAACGCTTGCGGACCTCCTCTCTGCTCTCTGGATCGCCGACAGATTGAGCTGAATAGAAACGCCGGCGGACACGCCCGCACTCATCCCCATGCAAAGAAATGAGACTTCAAATTAAAAGCAGTGGGCAGCCTGCTTCACGTTTCACGCGGTGCCTGAACATCAGACACTTCAGGGCCCCCTTATGATCTTTGTGTCCCCCCCCCAGACCTCTGGTTAGCAGCCATTGCTACAGAGTTGGTGTTACATTTGTACCATCAGTAAAACATCATGCAATCTCGTCTTTTTATCAATTTTCTAGCTCAGTGTTCTTCTGCATTGGACTGTATGTAAACATCAAGGGGGAGGAGGGGGGTGTTATTTCCTAGCATGTAAGTACACGCTCCTTGGTGCTGCCATGGAGACAGACACCTCTGCATTCAGCGCGTCACTTAGTGCCTGCAGGTGTCAGAAAATGCTGCACAACAAGCATGCGTTTAAACTCCCCGGCTCCGGTGCAGTGGAAGGAAGCGGCCTCTCGGGGCAGCGCACGGAGGCGCAGCGCCGCCGCCGCCACTGCCACTGCCACCCACCGCCACTTTTTCAAGCACAACAACGGGAATGTAGCTCTTGATTTATGGAGTGAGTGTGAGCTGGGCGGGTCGTGTCCTGCCACAGCGGCCGGCTACTGGAGGAGGAGGAGGAGGAGGAGGAGGAGGGGATGAAGTGAAGAGGGAGCGAGGATTGAGACAAAGCGAGCAAAGAGGAAGGTGCACACGTCTCCACCCAGCAGCAGAGTCGCGTCGACGGTGACGCGTGTGTGCGGCGCCGCCGAGATCAAACATGTTTGTCTCCGCCGTGATCCTAAAATGATCCCCGCATGTCTGATCCGTGACCCGGCCACGGCATGAAACTTCCCGTCAGCCGATCACCACCGAGCGCTGCTGGAGCTGCGAGCAGAGAGGGGCTCTAAGTGTGTCCTAAAATGTCGTGAAGAGGCTCGTTTCTGCCTTTAACCCAGTGTGAGGGGTCACGTTTGCACGTCTGTGTTTTTGTTTGACTTTGTGAACCGTGCAGATGGAGCTATTGTGCGATAGTGAGACACAAAGACATTGTCCAGGAAGTGTGTTTGTCTGCGTCTTTATTTCTTTTTGCCCTCGTTTCACTCTTTTTTTTTTTCCTTTCTTTTTTTTTTGTTGTCAACAAACTGACACACCCATTCCAGGAATCCCCGGTGGTTTCACTGACTTGAACTTTCTCATGTAAACACTTACTCACTGAAAGGCCCAAATTAGGGCTATCATACTGCCGATTGATTCAGGATGCTGGCAGCAGGCCACGGCGGGGACGGTCGGCAGCATGGCACCTTTTTTTTTTTTATTGTAATAGCTCAATGGAGGAGGTCTCCAGTGTCTGAGTTTGCGGGGCGGACGGCTGTGTTTTCGTGTGTGTGTGTGTGTGTGTGTCTCTCCGTGTCGGGGGCGGGGTAGGGGGTGGGGGAGGAGGGGCCTAAAAGAGAAACAACAGCGACTGCTCTCGAGTCTGTCGCCTGTTCCCTGCCTCTTGGCAGCAAACTTGATCAGCAAAGAAAAATACACCCTCTGCCGCTACAATGCAGGCCTTTGTCTTTGGTCGGCGTCGGAACCGTCAACCATTCTGGAAATAGTTTCCAGCTTATTAAAATGCTTCCAGACCGTGACTGTTGAACCAGTGATTTTTTCCAGTTTAATTGTTTGGCATCCCTCCCCATCGCGGCTCTGTCGTGAGCATCCTCAGAGGGGGGGGAGGGGGGGGCTCACTCGCTGTCTTCTGGTGACTCCTGACTGCAGTCCTCCAGTTCTTTGTACCTGCCCTCGTGGCTCTTAATTAACTGGGAACATCATCAAACTGGGCAAAGTGTCGCCTCACACCCTCCCCCCCCTCCCCCCCCAGAGTCTTTCTCTTATTGAGGTCCTGTCTTCCTCAGGAAGGAATTAGCCCCTTTTTTGGACCACTGGTCTCCTAATAGCCTCTTTGTTTAGCTTGAGTTTCTCTCTGAGTTAAGTCACAAACATCATTAGGCCACAAAGTGATTGGAGGGTCACTGCACTTGCTGTAATATTTGACTCTGGAGCATCTGACGCAGCGCTCCTTGAATTACTCCTGAAGCAGAGATCAGTCCCTGCTGGTTCTTCAGCAGTGGGTGGAATCGGGGTCATATCGAGGGAGTAATTAGATTTCTGTGTTAGAATATTTGCCTGGTAGTGTCTTATTTAATCGGAGTATTGGTTATCGCTGGTGCGATCGCCTTTGAATTGATTTCTTGGAGGTAATAGGTGCCTGGCCCTGCTGTTATTGGATCCAGGGCTTTTCATTGCACTACTGGTGGCCTTTTCACTCTGTTAGCGGCTCTTATCTCCTTTATTTTCTGTATTTGTGCCCGCGGACACTGACTGAACGACCATAAATCCTCCATGAAGTTTTCCCTAACGTGCGCTGCTCTGGTGAACGAACGGAAGGAAAATATCTGAGCTGTGATGAAGTCGAGCGTCGGGATTTCTGCACGATCACAAAAAGCCTCGATCTTGATTTTCTTTTCCTTTTGAAAAGTCGATTCAGAGCCTTGATCCATCACTGGAGGAGGGATCCTGTGCTTGGAGTCTCTATCGTTGTCGCCTCCTGTAGAAGTCCAGCCGTCGCCGTCTGTCTGTCCTGGAACATTTCACCTCCTCAGCCGAGCTGACCGACGATGCCGACTTCCCTGCTGGCATTCCTGTTGCATTCTGGGGATTCCTGTGTCTTTGAGCGAGATAAGGAGAGGAGATACTGAGGACACAGGCCAGACAGTGGACAGGCGATTGGTATGGACTCAGGTTTATTGAGTCTTGCATATTGCCACAGTGTGGGCATTATCCCCCCCCTCCACCCCCCCGATGAGGTCACGTCTGCCTCGTGAAGTTGTCTGTTGTTCCTCATGCCCGGTGTGTGTCTCGGTGAAGGTTCGTGCGAGCCACAGACAGTGCTTGCTTTGCATGCTTTTGTGGGGCACAGCATGTGGGGGGGGGAGTTCTTCTTTTCACTGTCTGACCCTCTCTGGGAGATCTGGAAGAATGCCTTTTGTTTCCTCATCACTCGCTTTGTCTGATAAGCCCCCGACTAAACTCCGCAGCCCTCCAGTTGAAGACCCTCCGCCGCCCACCCGTCTCCCTCCGTCCCTCGCACTGTGTCCGTCTCCCCCCGCATCTTTCCCGTCCTCCTGCTGCTGCTCACCTAAACGACTGCTGACCTAAAGAGACCCCCTCACCCACCCAGCGCCGCCCTCACCGTCGGTCTGCGGGTCTGTTTACCCAGGGTTTGACCTAAACTTTGGTCTGGACCAGGGTCACATAAAGGATTACTGTCTTTGCTGTCAGTACAGTTTAATACTCCTGACAAAAAGTATGGCACAGATGCGTTTATGTAATGTCAGACCGGGGGAGGACGTGACCCCTGTACTGTTAAAACACGTTATTCCACCTCCATCTTGGTCAGACATACGCTGAGTTTTCCATCATGAGAGCAAAGTTAAACTGTTTAGTGAAACCTTTACTAGTGGACATCAAAGCTTAATGAGATTTCCTAACATGTTTACTTGTTTTTTTCGGGGGTGGGTTGTCACCATCATGCACCAGACGTACAAGAGGCAGTAGAGACAAATAATGCCTTTGTTTGTGTCTGCCCCCTTCCAGCAATCCTGATTTGGACAGTTGTTTCCCCCCTTTTTCACCTCAAGCTCCTCAGCACTGTGTTTTGGGTGAGGTTACCTAAGGCACTCAGAAGGGACACAGCCCAAATAAACAATGCATGACGGTAGGTGAGCCGCGCAAACGTCACTCGCGCTCCGCTCCACATCTCCAGAATGTGGTATTTAGCCTCTAAGACCCCAACAAATCAGGGTATTTTTAGAAAATTCCCCCTCTCATTCGCCTTAAAGGTGATTATGCCATGACGTCACCGCTATTTATTTTCTCTATCTGGTTGTTACCGAGGTGCGTTGCGAAAGACTGGACCAGTGATGCGGCCTCGCCCGTTCATTTAGTGGCAGTTTCTCCTTCAACGTAAATGTTGTCGTTGCTCATACGAGTGGAGTCCAGTTGCCGTTTGTTGGGACCGGTGCCAGTCCCGCACACCAGGCATTGTGTGTATGCCTGGTGTGTGTGTGTGTGTGTGTGTGAGCCGCGTTGGCCCAGAGCTCCAGTGTGTGAAGTGCCGATGATTTCTGTGTGTGGGAATGGTGCAGCTGCATTGCTGTTGTTGCTCTTGGCTTGTTTGTTTGAATTCTTCCCGACCTCAGAGATATAAGATCATGTTACTTTGCCATGCCACTGTTGCATGCATCCACCACTGGCCTGCAACCGCTTCTTGCAGTCACACTGCTTTTGTTCAGCCGCCCCCTCTCCCCAGTAAGATTTAATTGATTCCTATCTCTGGTAGGCCTCGCACACCAGGTTTTAATGTTTTGTCAGTTTCATCGCAGGATTTGATTAATGGCCTGGAATTTAGGTCCTCTTGCAGGTCAGGCACAATTAAGGATGTTGAATTCCACAGATTTCTCCAAATGTTTGGACTGCTGAACCCTTTGAAGTCCCTGCAGGATTGACGAGAGAGCTTTTTTGTTCCCCTTGTGATCCGAGGATAAGTGGGATGGATGCCTTGGAACCATTTCCCTTGTTTAAATCTGTAACTGGATTAGAGGTACCCTCTGGAGAAAGGTGCCATAATGATACAGCACTCCTGCACAACAACACATGGAGGAAAACCCCGCCCGCATAGCTCTCATACTCGGAGTGCATGCTGATGTTTTGTGCGACTGAGGACCTCAGAAACTCTCGGATGTCTGGGCGAGACCATGTTTCAGCGGCGGACACCTGCAGCTGCTTTGACACAGGTATTCATTGCAAAGCTCCCCGGCTTCATGCGCTGTCTCATAGAATTACCCCTCCACGGCTCGCCCCCGTGGAGAGAGGAAGATGCAGAGAAATGTGTGTGAAAGTCAAGAGAGGGGTTGTCTTCTGGCCGAGCTCAGGAAGCAGCCATATTCCTCTGGGCCTTGGCTGACAGCTGCAGCTCTCCGTAAACGCCGGCTCACCTCGAAAGAGGCAGGAGCACCAGACCAAACACAGTCATGTGTCCGTCTGACAAAGTGGGGTTAAGAGCCGGCTGCCACGTCCCATTATGCGTTTCATTTACAGCAAAGACGCGCTGGATGCACAGCCACAAATTGTCCATCAAGCACCCGACCGAACTTGGCTTTTTTTTTGTTTTTGGCGTCGCGTGCGGACCCAAACATTTACACACAGGTGCACAGAAGGACCGTGGCCAGCACATATTTACCGTCACCCCCCCCCCCACCCCCCTTGTGCGAGGCAGATCCCCGAGCTATCACAGACAATTAGCGTTTTCGTTCACCTCGCGGCGCTGTCTGGTTAACACCAGAGGAAATAATGGAGAACGGAGAGCAGAGGGCAGAAACATTGATGAACGAGGTCCAACGAGCGCTGTGCTGCTGAGTGAGCCTGCTCTCTGCCAGCCTGGGGAGTGTGAAGAGAATTGCAGTGCAGACACACACACGCACGCACGCACACACACACACACACACACACACACACACACACACACACACACACACACACACACA
>JAUESF010000080.1:10485411-10501250 GCA_032274765.1 Malacoctenus tetranemus
TGTGTGTGTGTGTGTGTGTGTGTGTGTGTGTGTGTGTGTGTGTGTGTGTGTGTGTGTGTGTGTGTGTTTCTGTTTCTGTGTAGATCTCTGAAGTTGATTTCCTGGATTCAGTGTCAGTTCTGGGGTTTGGTGAGGAGCTTAACCAGATCCTTCTTCAGGTGACTTTACTCTGTGTGTCTCTATGTGAAAAAGCTTTACCAGAACCAGACCTGCTCCAGTAGGTCTGACCTGTGAATATGCTCTGCTGGCCAGTTGACTGTCCTTCTTGTGTTGCAGCTGTACCTTCAGCACCACAGTCAGATTCGCCACATTTTGCGTCAGCTGCCTTTCAGTCTGCCTGCCTTCCACAATCTGGAGTGGAGACTTGATGTGCAGGTTTGTGGCTTTTTCCCTGCTCTCAGCTGCAGCGATGATTCAGTGATTGCATTGATGCAATAGACCACCTCAGGCTGTACTTTTCTTTACATTCTGCTTGACCTGGGGTGGGTAATAACGCAACACTGTTTCCTTCATGTTTTGTCCAGTTGATGTCAGGATAATGTCCAGGTTTCATTACTTTGGCCTGTTGCAGTCATCTTTTTGGAAAGCACTCATGTGCTTTCTGTAACTCCAAGAAGCATTTTTACTATTTCGAAATGTTTCTGTAAAAAAACACATCACAGGTTGTCATTTTCAGACAAAACAAGATGAAGTATGAACTGTCGTGTATGTGCTGAGGAAACACTTGAGTACTGACATTTCAGACTGTCGACCTGCTGCTTAATTTTGTCTCTGTTACTTTGTCTTCTGTCTCTTCCAGTTGGCAAGTCGTTCCCTTCATCAGCAGATAATCCCAAAGCTGACTCTGCGTCTGCTCCTGACAAAAAGCTATGACAGCGGCAGTGGCTGCATCAGCAGAGTCCTGCAAACAGACCCCAGCACCCTTCTCCACCTCATCTCGACTCTAGAGGCTGCTATAGCCGCTATGAAAACCAGTCACGCTCGACGCATATTACGCAACATCAAATAGCTCCCCCTCCCCTTTTCTTTCTTTTTAAAATTTAAAAAAACATTTTTTACATGCGGTGTTTTTCCTTCTTTATTAATGCTTTTGCATGCGGAACTCATACATATTTGTCCTTCGATGTGTACTGACCCGTTCAAGCTTGCTGGTCAACAGTTGTTTTTATTTCTTCAAAGTCGGATACGTGCCAAATTGTTGGTGGTCTTGTTTATAAGCTTTCTACTTTGTGATGATAGTGAAAGAAGGTTGAAAATAAATAAGTGATTATATAACAATTACAGAAAGAAGTAAAGGATATTCCTTTTCTTAGGTTATCAAAATTTGAGCAATGAGCAGGTTTTTCATGTTTCTTGCTGCTGAGTGAAAAGCATCTGTGCACTGAGGCTGGTGAACACCGACCTTCCACAAACTGGAGCAGAGCGCCTCAGAAACATGCAGTGGCAGAAGGTCCTTTGATCCAGGACTGGCAAACCCTGTCCCATCACGAACACATGCTCCGGACATAGTTTATATTCAAACATAAAGTTTCTCTGTCAGACCGTGTATGTAATGGACGAATTGATTTTCAATGTCCCTCACACAGAACTTTGAAATGCTGCACCAATTCTGCCAGGGACATTTTTTGCTTCTATTAAGGCGCTTGCTCAGGGACGTGGGGTAGAAGTCCTCACCCAGGCAAAAAAATGCATCGGCTTCTCAGGAAAGGAATAAAGCCATGAATGCACAATAGGGACACTTATTCAAGAGCTCAATGTTGGCCCTGGTTTAACCATCAGAGAAAAATCTGCAGAAACTGGAAAATGAGACAGTGGAGGAACTCTTTGGCATGTTAGTGAAGAGAGATGGAAGTCATCAATGGCTGAGATCTTTGGGGTCGCAGTGTGCTGCTGTGGCTGTGGAACCATTTCAGAGTTCAGCTGGAAGTGGTCAACGAGTTGTGTGAGGTGGTCTGGGTCGTGTTGGACGCTGTTTTTCTCCCCAAATTCAAACTATCTGTCGATGTACCAGCACCTGCGGGGGCCCACGGCTGGAGAGGCCAACAGGACGACTCCTGGCAGAGGAGAATGAAAGTGGGACAAACTACCGCTTGTTGCTTACTGCTATGCATATTTACTTGATATATTCACTGTGTTGCCATTTTAGCCCCCTCAGGATGCATCCTGCAAAAGCTGTAGTGTTCAGTGGCAACAGGACCAATTCCTGGAGCAAACGTCACTCATAGAGTCATGCATCCTGTGTTTGAATCTTAATGATCCTACACTGAGACAATAGCTCTCCTCTGTGCTGATGGCACTCTGGAGGGGGTATTGGGCAAGGTGTTGGAGCAGTTCCTGGCCCTGAAAGAATCAGCAAAGGGTTTTATGGGCCGGACACCTGGCCTGAAGGTGTCCGGTTGTTTTGTGTTTCATCCAAGTTCAATCCTAGCCACCAGTCTGTGCAATGCAGCTGCACAATCGGCAAACCTTCTGCTTCTCCTCTCGGCCATCCTCGTGGGTGTCATTTTCGAACCCTTCTTTGGAGGGAGATACAGACACAGCTTCTGGTGGATTGCTGAGACATTCAAAGTACATTGGTCTAAAAGTTCTCGTCAAGTCAACGCAGCCAAGTTAAAATCCTGCCTCCGTGGGAATTCTGAGTTGAGTAATTCTGTCCTCACACCCCTCTAAATGTGACTGTTTTTAATCTTTCAAGTTCGAATTTATGAACTTATTCTAATATGTGAAACTGACAAGTCTCAACTTTATGTAGACTTTGTCTCCCTCGTGTGGACTTTTGCTAGAATACAGTGAGTACAGGCAGGAGGTCGATGATCGACTTTGCTGTCATGTCTTCGAACCTCCGGCCGTATGTCTCGGACACTCGGGTAAAGAGAGGGGCTGAACTGTCAACTGATCACTACCTGGTGGTGAGTTGGATCCGCTGGCGGGGGAGGAAGCTTGACCGACTGGGCAGGCCCAAACGTACTGTGAGGGTCTGCTGGGAACATCTGGCAGAACCTTCTGCCAGGGAGGTCTTCAACTCACACCTCCGGGAGAACTTCGACCAGCTTCCGAGGGAGGCTGGAGACACTGAGTTGGAGTGGACCATGTTCTCCACCTCCATTGTCAAAGCGGCAGCGCGGCGCTGTGGCCGTAAGGTCTCGGGTGCCTGTTGTGGCGGCAACCCCCGAACCCGGTGGTAGACACCGGAAGCTGGGCCTCTCCAAACACAACTGCTTGATCTCCAAACAGATGTAGCCCTGAAATAGCAGTTTGTAAGAGCTGACCCTTCCACATTCTGGCTCCAAATGGTCCCCCGAGACGACTTTCCCAGATTTGAGGAAAGTAGCAATATACATCTTGACCATATCTGACTCTACACACAACTCTGAAACTGCTTTTTCTACAATGAACATAATCAAAACAAAATTCCATTCCAGGCTCACCAATGAGCATCTCTACATGTTTTTGAGAATGGCCCTGACTCCGTTCAAGCCCAGGTTTAAGACCCTGGCAGGGCACGCACGAGCTAAGTTCTCTCACTGAGCAGAAAAGTGGGTGAATTTAAAAGAAAACTGTCAGGACTGATGACCAACAACTTGTCTGCTGGCCACAGAGAAGTCACCCTTTGATTTTAGAAAACAGGAAAACACTGGGCATTGGAGTCAGTTTACTTCATGGAAAAACAGATCTCATAAAGGGGGAGAGCTGTAGATAAAAGAAGACTGGAGTTATAAGTTTCCTTTTGATCTGTGAAGGACAGAACCAACAACAAAGAAAATGTTTTTAAAAAAATGTTAAAGTGGCCCTATTATGTTATTTCGACTTTTTTAGCTAGTAACAGTGCAATAGTGTTGAAAGCTCATTCAGACAAGTGAGCAACGCCCCCTGTTGTCACATCAACTTATGTTTGAGATATTTAGCATGTCTCTTCATGCGTCACTGTGGTGGTAAAAACGCTAGGTTCCAGAGAGTTTTTTTTCCACAGCAGTGTATTAGTGACGTTCTTCTGTGCTTGCGTTATCGGAACAGCGGACCCTTGAACGCTCCCTGGTGACGTCTGCCGTGGTGTCCGGACGTTTTGTGAACTGCAGGCTTGCAGTTATTCACAGCTGTTTAGGCTCTAAAAACATTTTAAGTGATTTCATTTCGAGTCAATTATGTACGGTGCCCACTCAGGACACTTGGATTACATTGGACGAGCAGTATGGAGGAATATTGACAGGTTTTTGTGGACTTTATGGACGTTTTTGTACCGGGCCCTATCAACCGCTATTATTTGAACGTGGGCAGATAACAAGAAACCTGAAAGATCTCCAGAAAAGTGCTTCAGCGTGTTGTTCAGCTGCACTTGAGACGTCAGAAAAGTGCTTCAGCCTGTTGTTCAGCATGGGGGTGAGTAGAAAATGAAGGCACATCATTGTTTGGGTGGACTATTCCTTTAATGCTTTATCCAATAAACAGCTATAAATAAAGTGCAACTTTTGAGAACAAAACCAATATAATCAATTGTGTGCTTTGGAAACAACTGACAGAACCTCTTAGATGAGCACTTTGTGAGAACTCCCAGTATTTGTGCGCCCTGTGTGGAAGAACACCAGACTGAGCAGGTTCAAAGTGTTCGCCGGTAAAGTTCAGGCTGTTTTTTTTTTTGTCAGAAATGATGACGTTGATTGGTTCATCTTGCCCCAAAAACAAGAGGCAGTCGCTGCACTCCAAGTTGACGAGGGCTCCTTATTGTGAAGGCTCGCACCGGAAGTGGAGTTTCTTCTTGTCGATAGCTTGGTGTCAGTGTGGTGAGGAGCGATTCGGTGACTGCGGCGACCGCAAATATGGCATCATGGGAGGCGTTGCTGGATTTATTGTGAACGGATTCTAGGGATTCATTAGGGGAAAATGGCAGAGAGGTGAGTCCGGCGGCAGCCCCCCCATCTTTGCGCCGTTTGTCCTCCTTCGCGCTCTGTGTTATCCGGTGATCGAGAGGGAGCCACAAGGAGGCAGCCCAGAGAGCCGCTAGCCGCCGCTCGCCTCGTCGCAGCGGGCGCTTTGCTAGCTCGTCACCTCGGCACTCCTTCAGCGATATTCGCCGTGAAAAGGCATCAGCGTGGATTGCTGCGTGGCGGCGGGTCCTTCCCTTCTGCTGTCCGTCCGCACGAAGGGAGCGCGGAGGGGGATGCCGTGCCCGACCCGCCGCCGATTGCACCTGTCGGTCCGAATCTCCGCGACTGCGCGTCAAATGCAGCTCGGCGACGGCAAATTTGATGGCTGCAATTAGCCAAATTTTCTGACGAGCAACCCTCTCAGTCCGGGTAACCGGGTCGATCGGGCCGCTCGGATGAGGATGAGGAGGATGAGGAGGATGCGGATGATGCCAGGCGGATTGGAGGCGGCTCCCCTTGAGGAAGACGGTGGAGGAGGAACAGTGTGGCACCATCCTGCTGCCTCCGGCTGCATCTCATTAGGCTCCGTGCGTATCACAATGCCGGGCTGCAGCTAATGAGTGACTGTATCCTGGGAGAGAGCCCCTCAACACATTCCCATGGAGTTCCTCCATTGGATTGCTCCGGGTTTACGGTTTAGGACTGAGGCAGAGAATGCCACCTCACACGTTCAGCCATTTTTTAATCAGTCAGTGGTTGCTCTGTTGTCTAGCATTTATACACCTCCCATCAAGGACACTGCTGAGGTATCATTGCTTCCCCCCCCCAGTTGTCTGTTGAAGACTCAAAATAATTGTGCACCTAATTGAGAGCTGGTCACTTCCCTCACCTGTAATTTTTTAATCATACGAGCAATGTTCACGTCAAGCTATATGTCAAATCATCAGTGCAAACCCACGTCTGCAGGCCTGCAACGTGGGCTGTCGGCTGTGAACTCCGACCACTCATCATCATGCAAGAGCAATATCTGATGACCAATGAGATGGTAGTGCCTCTGTAATCGGGAGGTGTAGTGGTTCAGTATGAGAATGAAGAACGTGGTTTACTGGACTCGGACAAAATGAGGTCAGCTTGTGACTTTCAGTTGTAAAATGTGAGCTGTCGTGTGAAGTTGGAGACCAGAAAGACACAACTTTTGTTTCACACAGCCGGCTTCTTGCCAACCGATGTAGTTTTGTCCTGTGAGGTTCTGTATTGTTGGCGGTCTTTATCAGGGGAAACAAAACCTGTAGGGGAAAATCCAAATCAGTTTTGAGAAGAACCACTAATTTGTGGAGTTGAGTTTTTCGTTCATCCGTCAATTTATTGTGTCACGACAAAGTCCTCACGGGGTCAACATGGCAGCCTAAAAAACCTAGACGCAAAGACCCCTGCCTGCAACTTCCTGCAGCCCCTCTGAGGAGGACCCCCCGGCATGCAGATGTTGGCTGCTTCACACCTGCAGTATTTAGCTCAAACTGTTTCAGATAGGCCAGTGAGGCTGTGTGAAAGCACCATACTTTCACTTCGGGAGGATTTGGGTCCAGTGCGGAGTGCGGCCTGGGTTGTGTCCACAAGAATATTCCAGAGTGAACCTGGGGGGGGGGGGGGAACCGACCCTGGCCCCCAAGTACCCCCCCCCCCCCCACACACACACACACACAATACACTGCCGAATTTGTTTGACAATGAGCCACTTGCAAAACAAAAGAGACACATCCTCTCCAAAGCATTGCATTCTCTCTTTTTTTTTGCTACTTCTGGCTAACAAATGGTGCTGCCTTGAACTACAGTTGCTGATATTTTGGGCGTAGTTGGATCAAGCTTGGCATTTGTTGTTCTTTCTTCAGAAGAGAGCCGTCACCAGTATTGGAGCTGAAGAAAATATGTTGGCTTTTCTGATGGCACATGCCAGTAATTGGAGCAGGACGGTCTTGTTTCAGTTTTAGAAGCACTGACGTGCTGGAAAATCCAGATTAGAAATAATTTGCAGTTACCCCCCCACACACACACACATCAAGCTTGGTTCCCAGAAATGGAAGGAATGCAAAATTGTGGATATATCGAAGCAAGTAACTGAATTTGCTAATAACTAAAGACTCAAAATGGAATGAAAGTTCAGACACTAACACCTTGATTCGTCTTGTGTGATGTAAAATAATGGGCAGCCACTTCCCTGTCGTCGGCAAACATGTTAACGATTTAATAAAAAAACACACACACCTGAACGTCTCGAAGACCTACAAAAATGGATGCTCCCTCTTTTTTGGCCTGATCGTCATACAGCAACGTCCAAGGCCCTCCTCTATAGAGAGAGCCTACTTTTCTTTTATCTTCTTTTCTTTTCTTCCTTTTCCAGCTATTATTCCCATTGTTTTGTTGAGTGATTGAGTTGAGCTTTGTGCTGTCTATGGTAAATTCATCAGCCTTTCCGTGTTTAGAATCGGGCTACCAGGCCTGCGTTCTGGGTTTGTGTTCCTGGCTGCTGCTCCCATCATTAGGGTTGTTGCTCCAGGGTTTGCTCGTGGTACTTCTGGGTGACGGCAAATCAGCAATTAGATTTGTTGTGTTTTTAAAGGCTTGAAGCGACTCTTGTTGGCTCAAATATCAGCTCAGTTATTGGTTTGCATTTGCTCAATAAATATGATACTTCAGAGAGACCAATATTTCAAAAATAATGATCGATGAAATGGCCAAGACGTCGTGCGTACCGGTTTCTGATCTTACGTGAAAGTGGGGACATATTCCAGGCGGTATATACAATACTTACGGCTCCTGCATTTCTACAACGAACGAGTCCAACCTTTGGCTATGAACTCACAATAATGCTGACAGAGATACTCACATCTGGGCCCATTTTCAGGGCCATTGGTTGGTCATCTGACTCTAAATTAAACTACTGTTGATTAGAGAACAAATGGTTTCAAATCACACTTCGGGTTGCACTGACTGGAGATTCATAGGCCTGGAACCATTCATGGATACCAGTCCAGTACCTATTTTTAGCACAGGGGACACGCCCATCACTGATCATGCATTGATGCATTGATTTAGAGAAAGCGCAATCCACTGCCTGCTTCAATGGTAGTGAATCAGGGTGAGGGTAACCCCAGTGGTTTAAAAGCAAGTGCGACAAACATCCATCATAGGAAAAAGGACACGCCGCTGGTTTGGCTTCTGTGTTAGGGGAACACGTTCTCTAGATACAATTGCAGTTAGGGCCAAAAATATTTGGACAGTGACACAAGTTTTGCTATTTTAGCTGTTTGCGAAAAACATATTCAGGATACAATTATATAATCAATATGGGCTTAAAGTGCAGAATCTCAGCTGTGATTTGAGAGTATTCACATCCAAATCGGAGCAAGGATTTAGGAATTACAGCTCTTTAATATGTAGCCACCTCTTTTTCAAAGGACCAAAAGTAATTGGACAGTTGACTCAGACGGCTACAAAAAAAATAGCAAGGCTGCTTGGGATCTTCCCTTCATAACCTATCATCAATTAAGCAGTTATAGGTCTGGAGTTGATTCCAGGTGTGGTATTTGCATTTGTAAGCTGTTGCTGTGAACACGCAACATGCGGTCAAAGGAGCTCTCAATGGAGGTGAAACAGTCCATCCTGGGAACTCAAAAAGGCCTGGACGTCCACGGAACACAACAGTGGTGGATGATCGCAGAATCCTTTCCATGGTGAAGAAAAAAAATCCTTCACAACATCCACTCAAGTGAAGAACACTCTTCAAGAAGTAGGTGTATCAGTATCTAAGTCTACCATAAAGAGAAGACTTCTTGAGAGTAAATACAGAGGATTCACCACAAGGTGCAAACCATTAATCTGACTCAAAAATAGAAAGGCCAGAGTTGACTTTGTCAAAAAACACCTTAAAAAAAGCCAGCCCAGTTCTGGAACAACATTCTGTGGACAGATGAGACTAAGAGCAACCTGTACCAGAAAGATGGGACAAAGACTGTTTGGAGAAGAATTGGAACAGCTCATGATCCAAAACACACCACATGTTCTGGAAAGCATAGTGGAGGCAGTGTGATGGCGTGGGCACGCATGGCTTCCAATGGCACTGGGTCCATTGTGTTTATTGATGATGTGACAAGAGACAGGAGCAGCCGGATGAATGCTGAAGTGTATAGGGACATACTTTCTGCTCAGATTCGGCCAAATGCAGCAAAGTTGATTGGACGGCACTTCACAGTACAGATGGACAATGATCAACCCAATTGAGTATGCGTTTTCACTCACTCAAGACAAAACTTTAGGCAGAAAAACCCACAAACAAGCAACAACTGAAGACAGCATGCAGCAAAGGCCTAGCAAAGCATCACAAAAGGAGGAAACCCAGCGTTTGGTGATGTCCATGGGTTCCAGACTTCAGGCAGTCATTGCACGTGTGGCGGGGTGGGAAAGGCGATGACGGAAGGAGTAGGAAAGCGGAAATGTTTTGGGTTTCAACAACGCCACCCCATGAGTTTCACCTGGGGAATCGTCCCTTTTCTCTATAAGGTCCGGAGGTTCATGACTCACAGGCTGAGGCGTGGTTCCACTTAAAATGTAGTTTTATTGAGAATCAATTTTAATAAAAATATTATAAAACTTCACTAAATGAGGGGAAGGGGGGAAAGAAAACTTCATCAGAGCTGAGGCCTGGCAAATGGGTGGAAGCTAGTGAAAGGGCAGGGGTTCACTAAAAGAAAGAGGAAAAATCAACTTAAAATCAACCACACACACGTGACAGACGCACTGTAAAACAAACCCACCACCGGGACGCAGCAAACAGGACAGGAGGCCACCCCCAGACCACCACCACCGGCCTTCAGCAACTGAAAAAAGAACAGGGATAAGCGAATAGCGAGTCTGTTTAAATTGCAACAACAACTAATGCATTACTGATTCCTGCAAACTAATGAGTTACAGTGCTAGTTGCTGCAAAATTAACGTAGTTACCATAACGCGTGACTTAATAACGCGTTAGTCCCAACACTGCTCACAGGAAGAAGGAAGAAGGGTGTCCTGCGATTGAATGCCGACCTGTCCAGGGTGTGTCCTGCTTTTGCCTGTAAACAGCTGGGATTGACTCCAGCGCGAGCTGTAACTGGAATAAGAAGTGGAATAGAAGATGGAAATTGCAGCAAAAAAAAAAATTCGGTCTTGTCTGGTTTCTCAAATCTTATAAAGAAATTGGATTCTGTCATGTGATTAATTGCAGGAAATGACAAAATTTCACTAATTTTGGGAACCATAAAAAAATCCTTTTTTCACAAGATGATGTCATATTGTGCTATCAACATATTATACATCAGAAAACTGACATAATGGATAAAATAAAAGCTTGAATTATGTTTTTTTGAGTTTTATGAGCACATCTAAACATCTGATCATGTTGTGATGATTCCTGCAATTCAACCCAAGAGAAACACATAAACATGAAAAGAGCACGCGAGTATGCAGCAGCCCAGGACACACCCCACAATGATGATGTGATCCAGCACAGCCTGATGTCTCCCAGCCCAACTTGACCGGAACTGGCATCCCCTCATCAGCAATGTCCTCGTCAAATGCGGGGGAAACAAATGTTCAGAATTACTGTCTTTAGTAAGTACCACAAGCCATTGCCAAAGGACAATGAGGAATTAGTTCAGTAGTTGCGAGTTTAGTCAATGGACATCAACTTAAAATTTCTAGGTCTTGTCCTCTAACTAGTGCCGATGGTCATGTGGACTATCAAAAGGATCAGTGAAGAATTGCTGTTTCGGCAGGGCTCTTTAGTTGTGTGTTTAGTCTGCAGTGGTAAATGTCCACTTTGCTGACTGTAGCACAAATTATCCTCATTGTGTTGTTACACCTATAATATATTTAAAATAAAATAGTGAACAGCCCAAGACATTATTGACGAAAGGTTCTTTATGGAAGACAAAGTGGTAAACCACTAACCACAGACAGCAGCCATTTGTCCTTGATGTAGGCGGGGAGTCCAAAGTGTGCTACGTGTCTGACGTGTGACAGCTGCTCGTCTAATGTATGTTGTGGGTGTGTGGTGGTTGTGTTCCCCTTATGTCTGCTCTTGACAGAGGTTCTTTGTGTTTCTGTGAAATTCTCTCTTATTTTCTCTATATAATGTTAATTATTTTCGGTTGCAAGGACTTTTACTGAGAATAATAATTAAACAAAACATTGGAATTGCAAAAGTACAAAACTCACTGCAGGGCTGTGATGCATTAAGCTGTTTCTACCAGCCTCCCTAATCCAGATGTCCTCAGTGATTTGTGCTGTTGACATGCGGTACAACATACTATATGATTCAGGACATGTGAGCTCCTCTTTGCGGGTGTCTGCATGTCTGGCATACTGTTTGACATTTGATCTCAGCTGCAGGGTGGGGCTGGGCCACTCACTGTTGTGCCCACAGAGTATGGTTTAAATATTCATATCAGCGTGCCGAAACCTACAAGCTGTGCGCATATCTGTCACACACACACACACACACACACACACACACACACACACACACACACACACACACACACACACACACACTTGCTGTCTCCTCTCTACTGACATGAAGGAAGCAGTGGCTGAACGTGAGTCTTACTTCTGCATAACAGAAATCCAGCTTTCATCTGAGCATTCTGTAGAATGACAGAACACAGTGCACACGTGTTGTCAGAAAGTCATCAGGATATGTTGCTCCATTTTAAAAGCAGGTTGTGTTACAAGCTCAATTTGTCTGTGTAACCAAACACCGATAGACACCCTGGTATATTCCTCACTTCGATTGGAGGTTTGTTATTTGGTGGGCTCTAGCATTTTCACCTTTTAAAGTGTATAATCTCACACACGATTCTAATATCAGCTGTTGAACAGCAAGATAAAATTGTCGCTGCGTCATTGTACTGCACAATGAAGACAGTATAAATCTCAGTGTAAATCAGTGGTTCCTCCCTGGTTGGTCACAACCAAAAAATGGGTTCTCAACTAGTTTTGTTCGTGGGTGCTCTGCGGGGATGCACGTTTGTCTCGTCTTTTCTTTTCAATGAGCGATTTCTTTACTAATCAGCAAGCTTCTTCATGAATACCATATTTTTGCCAGCATGTACAATAACGGAACCATCTCATTGTTGATATTGTCAAACACCTGCAGCACTGATTGGACTGAAACAAGGAGAGAGAAATAGACAGCAGAGCGGTCAGCGACTCAAAACATTTAGAAATGTGTTTCAACCCAAATATCAATGAATTGGAAGACTTTGCAGTGTGCCAAAATGAAAGCACCCCTTTGATCACACATGGCCCGCTGTCCTGAATGCTTCAAGATTCAAGGCTTTATTCGTCGTATTCGTGCTTTTACTTGTCCAAGGTTAGACACATACAACCAACGAACAAAAAGCATGACGTACAGGACAGGTGGATGTCACGGCAGCCCCATTACGCGCACCATCTGCAAATACATGGTGAAAAGACAACATTGGGAAAGAGGGTGGGGGGAAAAAAGGAACCCTCTGCCATGCCTCCGACAGTGAACGTTGCAATGAATACAAAAAAACACCTCAGCACAAAAAAGCATGGATGCAGACAAGATACATTTACTTACTGGAGCACGGATACAGACAAGTTATATTTACTTACTGGAGTTTTCTGTAGCCTGCTGGCACCAAGTCCTCTATGCAACCAAAACACAGTCGAACCTGTCTATCTAAATATTCTTTAACCTAACAGACAAAACCTACATACAGTACATATCAATCAGCTCAGTGCTGAAACTTCAGCCAAGAAAGCCTCTCATCCTTTTTTAATTTTTACCCTCGTGATATCGCGGTTAACTTTATACAGCTTCGCAGATTTTTTGTGCAGTTTTTAATAGGTTTTTTTTGTTTGTTTGATTTTTTACAGCGTTTGAACGCACATTGTGTTCTGCGTTCTGATTGGCTGAGCGACTGTAGGCCAACGTCAATCAATCACCTCAGTGCCTCATCTATGTCTGGTCCAGAATGAGTTCAGCAAATTTATGTTTGCGAAGTCTCTCCACAACAGAACCCACAATGTCAGCGCAAAAGATTTGCACTGACAAAGGCAGTTGTGGATGCGCCCAAAACGCAGAGGAAGATGCTAACTATTGCAGATAAAGTTCAACTTCTTAACGTGCTGAAGGAAATTAGAAGCTGTGCGGCTGTAGGGTACTATTATCGAACACAGTACTGTATTAGAATTGTAAAAAAAAAAAAAAAAAAACTATTTGACTATTTAGTGGATTTCGCCTATCGTGACTTCTTTTTCGGATGTAGCCCCCTGCGATAATCAAGGGGTCACTGTAAACTCTTTTTTTTCAGTTGAAGCACTTCTTACTGTAATGCTCCATTTGTCATCTTGTAGCTAATTGACAAGATAGCTTTAATAAGATTTTGTCAGATATTCAATGAAAACCATTTAGAGGCCTTTTGCAGCTACTTTTTCATGGTCATGCTTTTTTATTACATGTTCAGTACAAGTCAGTAAAAAAGAAAAAGCTTACCATGAGCTGGTCCTTTTGGTTTATCCTGAAACTTCTTTTTGTTTTGCACACTGTGACGTTCTTTTCTATCATGTCGGACTCAAACAGCATCGTCTTTTCATTAAAAAATCTGAAAAGTGGAAACGTTTCCTTGATTTAGGTCGCAGCTTTTCACAAGGCAGGGATGGTGGCTCCGAAAGCCAGACCGGCTGAAAGTTTTTGTTGTAAATTGAACCTTCGTGGTTCCTGATTCTGGTGGTTACTGGCGTTAACCTGCTCATCAAGTAGGAATATGTGAGGATTTTGCACATTCTCCCAGTTTCTCTTTTCTTTAAGTGCTCTGTCTTTGATCCATCCATCATCTCCCGCTTATCCGGAGCCGGGTCGCGGGGGCAGCAGTCTCAGCAGAGACTCCCAGACTCCCCCTATCCCCGCCCACCACCCCCAGCTCCTCTGGGGGGACCCCGAGGCGTTCCCAGGCCAGCTGGGTGATGTAGTCCCTCCAGCGTGTCCTGGGTCTTCCCCGGGGCCTCCTCCCAGTGGGGCATGCCTGGAACACCTCCCGAGGGAGGCGACCAGGAGGCATCCTAAACAGATGCCCGAGCCACCTCAGCTGGCTCCTCTCGATGCGGAGGAGCAGCGGTTCTACTTTGAGCTCCTCCCGAGTGGCAGAACTCCTCACCCGATCTCGAAGGTTGCGACACTCTGTCTTTGATCCAACCCAAAGATTTGCCCAAAATTCTGCTTGCTGGCCCTGGTAAAAGTGGAATGGGTGTAGATTTCTGTGTTTGTTTTGTTTTTTGCTGTGTGAACCCTGCTGACCTGTGGAAGCCACAGGTGCCAAATGTCACAGGCATCAGTAATTACTATGAAATCTTTATTTATGTAAGACCCTGGTTGTGAATGCAGCAAATATCATGTATACTGTTGATGCAATTGGGCCAAAAGAACAAGCAGGGATCTGGTCTCTGAAAGGAGCCGGCCTGCTCTGCAGCTGCCATAGGTGCATGATAGCTGCAATATGGCATTGATAATGTTACGCCATTTGTTCCTCTGTTTTAACATGGGACAACAGGAGTGAGTTGCGCAGCCCTGCTCATGTGGGCAATGCAAACTATACAGACTTTGTAATTTGGGTTGCGGCGCACAGTGTTAAAGTTTGGCTTGACTTTTCTCTGTTGTAAGTCGTAGGAGAGACTGATCATTTTTAACCTTTTGTCAGAACATGTTTTGGTATCTTTACAGAGCATCAGACCAAATCCTTGTGTTGCACATCTTGGCACATGTTCAGACCACAAAACCGGTAATAACAAACTCCCGTTCCTGGGCTTCTCCCTCCGTTCAAGTTTACATCACGGCGGCAAGGTGAACTCTGCAGGAAGCAGCAGTGAGCCAGGCAGGTTGGAACTGTGACATCACTTCTCAAACATTTTGGGTCATTCTCCACTTTGGGAATGTCTAACCGACACCTGCCCTGATTGTCCCAACAAAAATCATTGCATGGACTTTTTCCTTGCCATGTCTTGCTTCCCACCGGTGAGGCCTCATCCCCCACCAGATGGGGGTGCCCCACACTGTGTAGAGCACTAAGTCAGAGGCAGGCAGGAGAGAACAAATGGGAACAGCGCTGCAATGACATTTACAACTGTTAACAGTTCAGTTACGATATGAGCAACAGTGCTTTTGCCTCTTCCATGTGATTAAAAAACCTGATGAATGTTAGATATGAATTGAAGGCCAAGCCTTTGCTCCAGCTTTCCACATTTCCTCCAGTAAGCAAGGCAGGCCTATGTGGTAGCATGATGGTCAGCACTCTCACCCTGAAGCATGACAGTGCAGGCTCATGCCCAGGTGCTGCTCCCTGGGTGGACGGGACCTGGTTTCCTTGTGCATGTGTGACTCTCACCTGGTGCGCCAGCTTCCTTCCCACAGTCCAGAAGGCTGCACATCAGATGCAAATGGTCCATGCGTGAGTGTGTGTGTGTTTGCTCTGCAGTACACAGACAGCTGGTTAAGGGTTAACCTACCATCACCCAGTGTAGGCTCACATTGGAAAAAGGCAGCATAAAAAGAGCAAGAAAATAAAGGCCAGCAGTTGAGTCGTTGTATTTCTATCTTTAGGATCAACATGACTATATTCTTCAGAATCTTCTACGATTCTCTCACAAGTTTCTTGTGAAAACTTTACGTCAGATTCATCCTCAGAATTTTCAAAGCTCTGTTCTTGCATTAATAGGTCCCACCTTCTTGTAAACTGAGTGTGTATGTTGGATGAGCCTAATTAATATAGGATTTGCATTCGAGCCCGATATGGGATTTTGGAGACAAATACCGATACTGATTTTGGGGGCTTTCAAAAACTGATATGTGTGTGTGTGTGTGTATGTATATATGTATATATATATATATATATATATATATATATATATATACCCAGT
>JAUESF010000080.1:10522491-10546986 GCA_032274765.1 Malacoctenus tetranemus
GCAAACGTGAGGAATATCTGTTTTTACATGACTCTGGGCTCTAATAGACATAAAAGCTCTATGCCCATGGCGAGAAGAGGAAATGTACATTTCCTTGTGAAAATATTCTTTCTTACATCAGTGCCCAACATCCATGCCAGATAAACAAGAAGTAACGTCTCTGTGGCTGCTTTGAGAAATTGGTCTCTGGAGGCAGTTTTCTAGGTTAATTTATTCTGTATCGGGCCGGCAGTGTGTGTACCGTCACCGCTTTTAAACTCGGGGCAGGGCACATTTTGTGTGCAAGACTGCTTAAGATAACTTCTAATGGCTCCTTGGGATGGCTGCTACCGGTTGGTTCTGGCAGCCCATGAGACAACTCGTTTATTTGTTTGTTTGTCCCGTGAGTTTCTGGCTGGCCGTTCAGGACTCTGTTTGGCCCGGGTCCCTTTTGGGCTTCTATTTCTGAAACCCAAGTGGCTCCTAATGAAGCTGGTAGGGTTGGCATGGACCCTCTGCAAACCCAGGCCTGATCAGACCCTTCTTCTTCTGCCTTGGCAGCCACACTCCATTTGCTCCCTCTGGCTTCCTAATTTAGTAACGGTGGGTAAAAATATGCACTAACGAACAAGGTCTGGTATGTCAGGCTGGCGTCCAGAGAAGAGGGAGAGGAGGAGGAGGAGGGGGGGCGACGAGGAAAAAGAGGGGGGGCTGTTTTCACAGCAGGCGCGCAGTGACAGGGGTAGAGTCACTCAGACTTTGCCGACATCTGTGTGTTTGTGTGTATGTGTCGACATTCAAGGGAGCGTGTGGGGGTGGACGATGAGAGGTGGAAAGCGAGTACTTAAAATTTCTCACCCTTGCCAGAGTCCATTCAGACACTTCTAATCACATTGTTCTGTTGTAGTCTGGCCACACAGCGATAATGTACGGTATATGGAGCACATGTGTTAAAGGCACAGTGCCGTGGAGGTTTGTTTTTGTTTTTAAGTATCTGACTCCTAATAAACTTTTCACTATTTGCAGAGCAGGATGGATTTGTGACAAAAGTAGTTTCAATTTTCAAACATTACTATTTACTTCTGACTTGTCCCATTTTAGATTAAGTCAAATTAAAAAAAACTGTAACGTGTGTAGTGTTAAGTGTCAAAATAGAACCTTTGTTGACATTTATTTATATATTTGATCATTTCCCTGTTTTTGAACTTTCTTTAATTCATCAGAACCATTCAGGGAAGGTCAACAAACCATCAACTCTTGTACTTTAAAAAGTTATTTTGATCATCTAGATTGTGTTTGAATTTATATTCGAACTAAACTGAATTTTAGTTACGGCATTTCAATAAATATAAAGACTAAAGGACACAGCGTCACACTTTTCCTGTGTCTGCCTATGCTCACATGCTATGTCGGATATCTCTGGAGACATTCCTGCTTCCTCTCATTGCTTACCTATAGGTGTAGCTTCAGACCATAGGCAGCAGAAGAAAAACATGTTTGTTGTGTATGTTTACCCGGCACACCTCAGACTTTCCAACTTCCCCACTTTCCATGAATGTGGTCCAAAAGCAGCCATAGTGAACGACTTCACCCAGACGGTTTTTAGTGCAAGATGAAAGAGAAACTGCGCCAATAAACTCCCTTGTAATCGTTCTGTAGCTCCCAATGGTTGAGACTGAATACGTTACTCCTAAAACGTCTCACTGAAATGATACATGGGAGCTCTTAAAAAATGCAATAATGCTCGACAACAGAAGTTTTTCATTCAGCGTTTCATAACTTAAAGCGTTTCTCTGCCTGGGTAGGGTCGTGTGCTCGCAATTACTCCATTTTTTCATCTGTCAAAACACTTGATATAAAACAATCTGCCCTCAAGCACTTTAGCACTTGCCCTTCCTGTTCACAATTTAAGAGGCTCACGGCAACCGTGTCAACTTCACTCGTGAAGCCAACGCTTCAGAAGAAAACAGAAAAGCCTCCCTGTCTGTCGGACAGTGGCAGCGGCAGGAAAACAGGGCACGACAACAGCTGCTCGACGCTGTCGACTCCAACCGATCACACTTGAGGAGAACATGTTCGGGGTATAAATAGTCAAACGCCTGGTCGTGAAACTGAGGTCTTTCATCTAGTTGCGCAGAAATTTTCAATGAATTCCCTCAAGTTGTGTTCTGAACTTTTGCCACACAGCTGTCTGACAGACGACGTAACAAACCACACATTGTCGGGTGAAGGTGTCGTTTATCAGCAAGCAGCCAAGTCCAAGATATAAAGATTCTCAGTGAGTGAAGAGAAATGAAAGATTCAGGGGAACACAATAAAATATGGCTTTCGTTTGGTTTGCGCGAATCGTGAGAAGTTGAGAGTCATGTCATTTGTGAATCACTTTTAATGAGCCAATTTTCTTGATGCAATAGCAAATAGGATCATTTATGAAATGATCTTATTTGAACTAATAAGCGGCTTTATCAAGGGATCCATTAATCTATTGATTGCTCAGTTTTAGCCGTATGCTAACAAGGCACGCGAGATTACTTATCTCATGTGTATAATGTACAACTAATCCTAGCTGTACCTCTCCATACAGGCATGCATCTGTCTTTCGCAACCAAAAAAAAAAAAAACAATTAATGGACCAATTCACAGTTAAATGAAGCTTACAAACACGTCTCCTGATAGAGTCACATTCAATCAGCATAAAGCATTAATCATGCCATGCTCTTATTTTTCAAATATGTCACAGTTATTTGTTTCAACCACAACCAGCACATATCTTTTACGCAGCTGTCCCCACTTCCTGTGTTAGTTAAGCCACAGACACCCACCCTTCAGCAATGAACATGAGCCCCTGTTGTTGCAAACGACGCTTGGGGACAAACATTGCAGTGTTTGATGTGACAATTTGGAAATTTGTTCTTTCGGGCTTTATCTCGGCCTGATGTGACAGTCACTTTACATTTCTGATCATTTTTTCTTGCAATGCAACAATAAAGTTCGTCACATTGTGATGAAAAAGGTCTGAATTTTATGAAAATTGGCTTTAAATGTATGTGTGCGTGTTTGATACACAGTTTGTAAGTCCGTTAGAAGAACATTTGGTTTACCACTTGGACAAAGCATTCCTGTTGGGACTCGCAGTGAATACGCAAATATCTTCACAGCTGCTACACTTCAGATAAAGCTCGGCTATCCACAGAAAGGTGTTTCTGTATCCTAATCAAAGTATTTGTGCAAGTAATGCCGTTGTTAAGGGGTACAAACAAAGCCAGGCACCCTTTTCCTTTGAACTGACTGAAGCTGTCCATAGCAAAGACACGATAGTTACTGTAAGATAAGATAAGCTGTCCCTCCATCCGGCAGCATTGCTCCATTCCAGTGATTTGTTCCACAATAGTTGTATTCAAATGTGAATTGTTCTCCGTTACGGCAAAGACTTGGGATGGCTTAAACTTGTGCTTATCCTCACCTAAACCTTGGCCTAATTTGAGGCAAAGGCAGTCGACAAATCTACTATTGTTTCACCACTAAAGCGTCTTCTCTCTGTTCTATTCAGTGTCAAAATCAAAGATTATGAGGCGCTTTGGAGGTGATATTGCTATTCTTTGTTTAAACAATAGGGGACTAAACCAATAACTGTGTTTTCTGTGCTGACAAGATGTATTTTCCTTCATAATTGCAGCTTTAGCAGCATTGTGACACGGAGATACGGGTATCCTCCTGTTCCACTGTCTGCAACCACGCGTTTGCTGCCGAAACACAAATCTGAACAAAAGACACAACCAAAAACGATGTAAAGTCTCCATCCTCAGCAACCTCAATGCAAAGCACTCACAGACCAGCACGCAGCGTTAGAGAGATACCACTGCCAAGGACATCTCTTCAAACGAGGAGAGGGGGCAGCTCCTTTGGTGTACATGACACATCCTTGTAACGTCTGAAAACATGTTCATTGGAAGAAAAGCTGAGAATTCAAAGTAAATGGAGGTTTTGTGAGGTGCAACGAGAAATGTGTTGGGGGGGGGCAGCATCCACACACTTCGCCTGTTTCTCACAACACAGCAGTTTCAGTCAAGCTTTACACTCATAGGTTGATAGTTTTCCTTATTTTCTTACCAATCATTATAATTTATATCTATCGTAGAATAACTGTGAGGTACTTCATGGCAAAAAGGTGCATTATGCTTATTGCAAGTGAATTGAGTCCTGCAATGTTGAAATATGTGACTGATCAGGACTCAAGTTATTATTAATTGATTCCCAGTCTCAATAATATTTTTTGATTTATCTTAAACTGGATGTTTGGACACACCAGGTGTATCAAAAAGTGGCTTTTATCACTTGCTTTTTTCCTGTAATGTGATTGAAAGGCTAAATGCCTGCTCTGCTTTCTGACCTTTCGTGGCTCCTCTGCTGACTTGGTTCAAGTAAGTTCAGCTTGTGTGATGCCGAGGTATCAATAATGGAAGAAAGGCAACCCCCTCCCTCTGGTCGCTATGTGGGTCAGAGGAGGCTCTTGGTGGATAGGGGAGATTGATGAAGAGCACCAGGGAGAGTGTTGGAGCGCCTACTTCACAGCGGTGCAAACCAAGCCGCTCCCCCTGCACTTGTTCGAGGGCCCCCCTCCTGAGCCGCGCTGCCTGGCGCTCTTTAAATGACCTTCAAATTAGCCTTATTTTTCAGGGCCCCAAACCCTTCAGGGTCCTTCCCTGGAAGGATGGTGGGTCTGCTTCTCACTCTCTTTGTGTGCTTTTTCCTTTTTTACGCAGCCTGGTTGACAACAGAGTGGAAAACGGCAGAGTGAGAGTTGCCATAGCAAAGGTAACTGATTTCTTTCCTGTTGAATCTCTGATGTAATCCCACAAGTGAGTTTTATCTGAATTGGATTATCCGTTTACACATAAACACACGTATGCGGACACAAATGTTTACCTTTCCTTCGCGCCAACTCTTTCAGACGCTGTCTTTGTTGCACATCCTCATTTTAGCATCTGCCGACGAGGATCCATATGGTCCGTTAAGAAGTTGTGTGTGTGTGTGTGTGTGTGCTGGTAGATTAGAGGCGCAGTGGGATTCTTCTTCTACTACATCATAGTACAACACTCTGTCAAGCAGCCATCCATCACTACAGCTGGGGTTTATGTACACACAGCAGGTCATGCTGGTCCTCTGTCCAGGCCTGATGCAGGGTTCTTGATTATTCATTTCCACTGAGAGAAACACGTCTTTCTAATGAGACTACACGGCTCAGACTCTTCCAAATCTTAACCTTGCTCTTTGTTCTGCAAAAAACAAAAAAAATTCTGTATCATCTTAATATTTTTTGTGATTTTTTAAAATGATTTGTTTACAATTTGGATCTAGTAAATCAAGACCTCGTGTCTCATCTCGCCACAGCTGTGACAAACCGTGGAGTGCTCGCCAATCATAAGCAATCTACAGCAAATGGCAGACAAAAGCACTTGTAATCACACACAGGCTGTGAAGTTGTGAGTTGATGCTCAGCTGATGTTTTAAATGCACCTCTTTGTCCACCGTGAAGCACAGCAGTCTTAGAGGTGACCTTGTGTGGCGCAGGCATATGTTGCACCCTTTTGGGAAAAGGTCTGACTTTTGTTTCATTTACATCACTCTTGGGTAAAACCTTACCCTAAAGAGCACCACACAGCACCAACGTTATACAGTTTCTTTGCACAAGTTGCAATTTATCACAGAAAGCTCTTTAACACCCGGTCTTTTTTAACTGACCTTGTGCGGTGTCGTTATTTCACCCAGTGAACAAGATGTAGGAGTTGCAGAAAAACTGTTTCACTTTGTTCGAAAACCTTCCCGCATTTTTCTCCCAGAGATTCGCCTGCCTGCTTGACACTGCCAAACATTTGGAGCAAATTCCTCCGTTGCTGTGGTGGAAAATCTGCGAAAGTTATTGTAACTCACAGGCAGAAAGAGGCCCGGAGAGAGCCACATCAAGGGGAATCAAGTTGGAAAACATAATAAGTCATTGTGTTAGCCGTGGAGTGGAAGAGCTGGTGTGAAAATAGGCAGAAGGACAACCGGAGGTGGCGCATGACTGATGGCTGGGTAGGATGGGGGCTTGTTGCTCCAGAAGGGCAAACCTGACCTGATTGATTGGCTAGTATTTCAGAGGGGCCCTCGTGCCCATTTGCCTATAATGCTGTAATGCTTTGGTAGCATTTTGTAGAGGGAATAAAGATGTAATGAATGGGAGCGGGAGAGAGATGAAAAATTATTGAGAGTGAATGAGGAGAAAGGAAAAATTAGGCCATGAGAGGACATTGTGATGAATACTATCTAAGCTGAATGAGTGCTGTTTAGCTCCTAAAAGCTGCCTGCTGCCTTATTCATGTTTGTTTACCAAGAAGAAAAGAAAGAATTTTGGATGAATTCTCCCTGTTACATTAATTTTTATTTCAGGGCCATAACTCATATTTATCAACTCAATATATAAAAGAAGCAAACAGAAGACAGAACACACCGAATGCCATTTATTGTGAGCTCCATCGAAATCAACAAACAAACGCAGACAGGTTCGTTAGTCAGCACATCAGCAACACAACACGGGTGCAAATTCTAACACGATCGTTCCTTTGGATAAACATCAGGTGGATAATATGATTACAGCTTTGCCCCGAAGTGTAATGAATGTTTGGACTGACACTGACAGTGAGGCCATATTTTCTGTGAATCCACTTGTAAATTTGCTGCTGGGGCCACAAATTAATTCAGTGGATATCCAAAGCAAGCAGCCTTCGTCCTCTGGAGACAGTGATTGCCTGCATATGGCGAGCCTTGTTGCAATGGTTCAGTCGGAGCCAAACTGGTAAACTGACTGGCCAAACACACAGAGATCAACAGCGCTCAGCCTGGAGCCATGCCTCCAGCATGACTAAAGACCACAGTTTTTGGTTTATTAAGCAATATTTTTCTTGCCCGCCTAATTTTCTGGGGCAGATCCCTTTTATTGCAGTATTATAATGAGAATCTCAGTGTACTCGGAGGGTTTTTATTGCGTTAAACTTCATATCTAATCTCCACAGTCTCTCTTGTGTATGGCGCTGTTCCATGAAGTACAGCCGAAAGAAACACTTACTTTTGGAATGTGCTCCAGTGAAGAGCTTTTCTTCATCTGGATCGTGGGATTGCTGTTTCCTGCCGTTCTAATGTCTATCCTGAGAGGTTATTACAGAGAGAGGGATATCATGGTGCATTATCCTCAGACATGGTATAAAACAATCATGGAAATGTACCGAGCACGCTGTCAGAACATGCCCAGCTGTTTTAAAGGAGGAAAAGAGGATACACACTGCATCCACGTTGCACTTTTCCCCCGCTTTCGCCTCTTTGAACCCACTTCAAACATTAGTCACTGCGTGTTTAGTGTCATGCCAGCCATGTGGATGGCATATGCTAACACTGTAAAGGGGCTCGCCGGTTGCGAATGCGTGTGGTGACCAGTAGCTCCCGGTTATGTCCTTGAGCTGCAACTTTGATGTGAGGTGGTGGACGCCAGTGGTGGAAAGGTGACGGCCGAGGTGAGCGTGTGTGTGGAAACAATTCCGAGGGAGGCAGTGTGTGTACAACAGTAGCCACATGAAAGGCCCCTTTGTGAGGCTCCGCTACCTTACAGATGGTCAGCTTCCCTCGTCCATTAAATAATAACAGTACTCCGTGTCTCCCCGGGCCAGATGTGCTGAAGGGATATGATGCGAAATGGAAACAAATCAGTCGGGTTTTGGTCTCTAATTGAGCACAGGAGTGTTTATTTTCTTGAGACGGTTATAATAGACTCCAAAATTCCCATAAAACTCAACTCTGAGGGCAGATTAGCCCATTTAGCACCTCTAGACAGTATTTTCCACATGAGACGAGTCTTAAGTGCAGTTCTGCTGGTGGCAAGACTTCCACACGGGACTGGCCACATCTTTAGTCACTCCTTATTTCTGCTCTGTGATCTTGCACTTAGAGGCACCTCTTGTAAAAGCAGCAGTCGCAGGGAGGTCGCCCTGACATCTTTATCATAATTGCCCTAAATACCCCCATTAGAGAAGCTAGCCAGTATCCTCAATAACACTAGTCATCCCTGGTAGCACTGGTGCATCTAATTGCCTGGGCCTTTTTTTTGAAAGATTGCCTGACATCAGCACGGTTCCCTATGGGCTAGCCCTCTTCATTCTCTGCCCAGCAAAGCATATCGTTATCGCAGCCAGCAAAGAGACCTGGCCTCCCTGCTCCTGGATAATTAACTGTCTGGCTTAACTGCATAATGGAAAAAGGAACATCGGCGGTATAGTAGTTATTCAAGCAGGCCTTGGAGAGGAGAGGTATAAGACAATACTGGGGTCATCCATGCCCACCATTTTTCAGTAGCATGGGCGATATTGCGGAAGTATGGAAAGTCATATTGGAGGCAGAGGCTGGTTAGAGAGGATTGGTTTCATATGATAATTAGACCCATATGCTAATTGCTGAGGAAGCTTGATGAATTCTCCCCAGCCTCGCTCTCCACTCCAGTGCTGGCTCTGCTATCAGCTGTCCCCAACGTCCCCCACTTCAAAGGGTTGAACCATCGTTACATAGCAGTGCATTGGCTGTGTCTTCCTGCACTACAACAACAGACCTCCCTCCCTCCTCCAACAAAGACACACACTCACACACACACACAAAAAAAAAGACAAGAACTGCAACAGCAGGAGGGGGAAGTAAAGGGGTGTCTGCCGTTGTTTGACATTTACAAGTCTCTTAGTGAAATGTATGATGCACATCCCTGTGAGTGTGTGTGTGTGCAAGTGTAATTAGAACACGGCAGGCATGTGTTTGTCTTTGTGTTGTTGTATGGTGGAGGTATCAAGGACAAGTGCATTAATGAGCACCTGGAGAGGAACAGCTTGTGTCTCCTGGTTAGTGTGACCGCGAGCAGGGCACAGACTCCTTCACTGACTCAGATGACGTGACTGATGGAGGGGGAGGTTTCTGTCAGATCTGGGGCGCTCCCAGGAGCTGCAGTTTGTCTCGGCTGACAACAACGCTCACCAAAGGGGCCCCCGTCCCACACATCAGCTGGAAAGGCGAGAGGATGCTGTCCTTTCCGCTGTACTTTGTTTCTTCCTGTGCCTCCTCCTAAATTCTTACATCAGTTCTTATAGGTGTGATTCTCTCTTGTTTCCCCTGAATGTTTGACATGCAGACAAATCGTGTTAGCTTCCAAACCTCGAAGTCCAGTGACGTGCTTTTAAAGAATTTAGTTTCGAGACAGTCTGCAGAGAAAAATAGTGATGGTGTGTGCTTTTAAAAAGCAGTCTTTCAGTCTCATCCCATTCTGTCTGCCCTTTATCCTTGCATAAACATTATCTGTAGGTTCTCAGTAGTCCATTCATTTCTTCTCTTCTCTGTTTTGCTCTTTCTGAATTGTACTTTTTTTTAAACTAAACTGGCAACCTGAATCATTGACTTCTCCTAACTCAGCCATTATGGGCTGAAATGAAAACCTCAGACTCTCCACAGATTACCTCATTCAGGAAGCCACAACATCAACAGGTTCAGTTTACTAATCGTGCATAACTCCTCCCCCTCTCTGGTGCAAATCCAATTAAAATGACATGTTTGGTGATTATTTGTACTGTATTTATACTTTATTTCCTGGGGTAAAAAGCAAAATCATATCCACATGATAAATCTGGTCAGATAAGGTTAAAATGAACGCTCCAACAAATGTTATATTGATACTTTGTGAATGGCAAAAGAACAAAGAGATCAAGTCACATCCTCACTTACATATGGATCGAACAGGATACATATGGGACGCGAGATGTGAGAGGAGCAGCAGGAGTTTGGCATCACTTGAAAGTGTGCTGAGGTACTGAGTCCACACCATAATGAAAGAAAGAGTCGGCAGAGCCCTCCCCTCAACTTCACAGTCATAACTCTGTGCTCGTGTTGTGACATTGATAACAACTGTCTTATTAGATTTTCCCCGTGGCCTCATGTTGCACATGCTAACAGAGCTACTTTCGCACTGCTAATAGCATTAGATCCACTGCTGCTTCACATCCTCATCAGTGCAAAAACAAAACAATTGCCTGTCTTGCATTCCGTTACCCTGATGTAGTAAAAAAACACAAAACTGTTGAAGCATCTGGAACGATATGTCTGAAACAGATGACTTTCCACTAGATTTGTAACACTGCAAGTAAGAAACTCATTTGGGGGACTTCCTTTTTTTCGTTCTTTCTAGCTAATTAGATCTTGAAAACAGCAGTTGACAAAACATATTTATGCTTAAACAGTCAGATCACATGATCTGTTCTGGGACTTGGCTTTTTTGAACACGATCTCACCATTTTCCACGAAGTTCTTGTCATCGTTAAAAGTGCGGGGGATTTTAACTATGTGTGATTCCATTAGAAACGGGCCAACCGGCTCCTGCACTTTAACACAAGTCAAAAGGACAAAACGACTTAGATTAGTCTTCGGGGTGAATTTCTACCATTCGGTAACACAGTGTTTGACCTAATGAGATTGGAGACGGCATCATGACAGATTTACGATAAACAAATTCACACTTATTCTGTTAGTTCATTATTCACTTCTATTGAAGTTTTACAAGTTCAAGTCAGTGATGGCTTTTCCAGGTTCCAGTCTGCTCGTGACAGAGCCACTGGTTTTATAGGTACAATGGCCCTCGACTGCAGTTTCAAACACATGACACTCATTATGTCACAGCATCTCTTTAACTGTGTGGAAAAACGGAGCTTGAAATTTCAGAACACAAAGCGTCTCTTCTGTGTGACTTCTTTTTCATCATGAGGCCTCTCAAGCAAAGTCCTTCCTGCATAGCTCAGCACAGAGTTGTTAAGAGGGTTCAGAAAGGTGTTCTCGATAATGAACTGAAAGATATATACACAGACATCACAAGGTTATCGATACACGACTTCTTGTAGTTCCTGTTGAAAGTCTCCAGGCAGGCAAAAGAGGGACATTTAGGCGTTTGCGTTGCAGCTGCCCATGTTTACCATCCTTCACCTCAGGCTCTTTCCGCTGAGAGAAAGATGGTGGCAAGGGTGCAACTCTGCAAATCCCACCTGGATGTGGCATTTGTAATAAACAACCTGGGGGCATGGCTGCCACCACTTCTTTTCACTCCCAGCGCTCCTCCCCCCTCGCCCCTCCAACACATTGAATTGGTTCTCTAAACAACCTCTAATATAGCTTGATTAGTGGCGTACAGATCAAGCCATCATTTTCCAAGCCTTCGCCAAGGGCAACGCGACACACGAGCGCTCCTGCGTGCAGTCGTCTTCTGTGTCTTTCCGCACAGACATGCGCTCTCACTCTCCATCACTGTGATAACACATGAGGGGGAAGATATAGTTATTCAGGGAATTATCTGCCTCATTGGTGCCATATCTCATCCCGTGCTTTTGTGCCAAATGGCCGTGTTTCCATGGAGCCTGCCTGTGTTTACTGTGACGTGCCATGGCAGGGCCCTTTCTGGTACAGAGGGACTTAGCGCACAGCAGTGGAGGGTATTTCAGTCCCCGTCTGGAGTTTTGGGGCTTACTTCTCCAGCTCTCCCCTCTTCTCCCACCTGCTCTCCTTGCTGTTCCTTCGCTGGGTGCCTGCCTGTGTGGCTGTGTGCTGGTGCTCCTGGCCCTGTTCTTAGACAGACAAGGCTAATTGAAAGGGAAGGCTGCTCTCTGCTGATCAGCTCTGACAGCAGTGTCTTGCCAGAGGTGGGTGTGCCACCCCATGCTGAGAGTTTTCACAGCGAAATAACAGTGCTGTCGTGAAAAACACAAACCGTGCCACGACTACCCAGGCATCTTGCCAAAAGAGCCAGATGAATTTCTGCGGACAGAAGAAAGAGGGGAAACCCACTTTGTCTGCTTTTTGACTTTAGGGAAGAGAGCCGTGCCAGCATTTAGTGGAAATCTAACAGGCATTCTGTCATTTCATCAGAATTAAACGAAATCACATCTTTTTTTAATGAATGCGACAACTAATGATGGTGTTTGATCACAGATGTACGGGCTCTCATTTGAATTGGCTTCCCAGTGTTACACTGTTACAGAATGAGGAGTTCACCCAAAACAAAATGCTCATAGATTAAAAGCTTCAATCACTTATCCTAAAATCCCCCTGAAATTAGAGGAAAAAAATCAGGGTTGCACAAAAGATGAAGAGATTCCAGCGGGTCGGAGGTCGAGCATCTTCTAGCTCTTACTTTATGAAGGTTTTTTGTTTATGACTAGAGGCACTTGAGAGCACACATATCCACAAAGACGCCTGTCATCCTTTCCTCCTCCCGCCTCTCGAACACCAGACTCTCAATGGGCCACGCTCTGGTAAAACGCCACAGAATCGTCATATTTGATGATTTTGGATCACTGGCTAACCGGATCACCACCAGAATGTAATCGCTCGTTGCTTGTACCACTGCTCATACATCTTGCAAATTTCTTCTAAATCCTTTGAGAACTTTTTGAGTATCCTGCGCTGGTTTATAAGCGGCATCCTCATGGCATCCTCAGCTGTCACGCACTGATCTCATGAGGTGTGAGTTTTTGGCGAAGCATGCCTTTAAGACAGAGTTTGATCCCCGCTCACTTCGCCAGCTCACTTTCACTCGCTTCAGGTTTTCCTCAGCGCCTCCACTAAACTTTTGTGATGTGTCTTCAGTTCCCTCGCAGGTCCAACCCACCACCCATATCAGAGGTGCTGCCATCCACGGTGACTTAATGCACCAGGACAGGCTGGGACCCCCACAGCAGCCCCACAGTGGACAGCTGTGATTACAGCTGACAATAATTTATGGTCCCCTCTGATTGAAAACATGAGTGCTGCAGATAGAAGGACTGGTGAGGAGTCAAGGCACCACCTTAAGATATAAAACTGAGGCCGCAGCTGCTGTCAGAAGCAGGACTCCTGCCAAGCTCTGCAGGCCTTCTGCCCATCCAGACAAACACGAGCTCTCATTTCGCTCGCCTTTTTCTTCTTTTATATTTTCCTTCCTCCTCTCTCTTTTTTTTTTTATTCTCAGCGCTCCTCTACATTGTTTCTCACATCATACTCTTTCATGCCTCTCCCCTAATTTTCACCTCCTGTGATATCACGCTGCATATAAATCTCAGGAAGATGTATGAAATGAAATTTCACTTTTTTAAACTGAGACGAAAGCTTGAAAAGAAAAGCAGAGCAGAAAAAAGAAAACAACGAGGAGACGTGTTCAAAGAAATTAGCTCACGATGTAAATACTGAGGAATGCTGTTTGCAGTAACTGTGAAAACTGAAGGAAGCGCAAGTACTTATCCACCCTGGCTGATCAGGTGTCTCTACGGTGAGCTTTTCCAGCCCTGAGATTACCCCACTAATCCTAACAATAGCACTGTGCAGCTGGTTTAAACAACTATCTCCTCCATTGTTTATGTTGTCATCCCTGCTGGATGGTACTCATGAGGAGTAACCACTTTAGTGGATTTGCATTTACTATTTCAATGCCACATCCAGGGGATGAGGATCTCTTCCTCCTAAAATGATGTATGTTTTGGGTATTGTGGCCTATTCCTAAAAGAGGCCCTCAGCCAATGAGGAGTGGACAGAAATCTCGCGTGTTTAAAGTATATATATATATTTAAGAAGGAAAAAAAACCTGAACGGAAATTAAGCAATTCCAGATTGAATTGGAAAAGATTAAACTCGAACCAGATGGGATAAACTCTCAAATACACTGAAGCAAAAAGATTATTTTCATTTCAAAAATTGTGGTTATAGTAAATGCTTATTTGATTATATTTGGTCAATATTGGATGTACTAAAGCTGCCTTTAACGTGAATGTAGAATATTACTGCAGAGTTGCTGTATGCAGAGAGATCTGCTGCCTTTCAGTAAAAATGTTGCATGACTTTGATTTAATCTTTTGTCCTGTTGGCAACCTGGTTATGTAAAAAAAATAGCACCTCGTTCTGCGCAACGCATGTTTCCTTTCACAACACAATGGATTACAAAAGCCCCAGAGTTATGTGAGCAGGAGAGGGGATGGAATCCCCCCAAAATTCAGAGCCCAGCACTCTGCTGCAGGTACAAAGAACAGGGGATTTACATGTCTTTGTGATCAAAACACACACTGGAATAACACAAGGAGCCAGTCTTTAGTAGTAACACAGTGACAATAAAACGATTATAACTCATGAAATGAGACAAGGGAAAAAGGACAAAAACGTGCACGGTCCGTGAAAGACCTTGAATCAGCCTGGAAGTCTTTACTCTCCCATTTCTCCAGTGTGTGCAGGGACAGACTCGGGTCTCCTGTGACTCTCAACAGGATAAACAGGATTAGAAAATGGGTGAGTGATGGGGAGAAACACACAAATAGAACATAGCATCATCATCAAGTTTAGAAAAAAAAGTAAAAAACATCAACTTTGTTTTCAGCCAGGGAGGCGTGGCATTGAACTGTTAATTTTGCTTTAGTTTTTAAGGTGTGTTTGGAGTCTTATACCATGTTTGAGCCGATGCGGATACTTGCCTTTAGAGAAATCCTGTTGTAATACTGAACGCAGTAGAAATTGTTTATATGCTTCCATTTAATTTCACTATTCTGAGGTAAACGTGAGCTGCACTGCTGGAGGTGACCACAAGTTACTAAAAGCCCCAAAAGACACAGGAATACTGGAAACAGAGCACTTAACTACAGAGATTTTCTTGTGAACGCTCTCTTGAATGCAGTTTTTAACTGAAGCTTAATGTATTTCAAATGCAAAATGATACTGTTTGGAGGAGGAAGTCTGTATATTTTTATACTAGGTCAAATCAGTTTTGGTGGAACATCAGTCCCCATTTTGAAAATGTAAACGAAAAAGCAAAACTAAAGAGTTTATTTCCCTCAAAAACTGAAGAAAAAAAACCTTTTTATCCAAAGCACCACAAAACCTCAGAGAACCAGCAATCAAGTTAGTAATGTGAGAGTTGCTCCAACACAGAATAAAGGGATGGCAAAATATTACAGACACTCTTTATTTTCCAGTCATGCAGAATAGTTGAAAAGTTTCTCAGTAATTTCTGAGCCAAACCTCTTAATACAAGGTCGGATTTTGCACCTCGGTTCGGTAAAGATATGCCCTCTCTTCTCCTCGCACGATCCTCCTTTTGTGAGCAGGTTGTGGTCATTAATCCCACTTCCTGTAGTGACTGGCAGTGACTCTGTTACTTTATCCCAGAGGCACCAAATCCTTCTCAGGCCTCACAGGAGACTCAGTAGAGTCTATTTATCCACAAGGAGAATCTTGCTTGCTGTTTGCTTGTCAATTTCACCAGTGTTTGCAGCTCTGGCAGCTTTTCTGACTCCGTCTGATGAACTGAGAGAGGGATGCAAACCAGGAGTTAATTCAGACCTGCTAAACGGTGCAGGATGATTTATTAATGATGTTTAAAATAAGCCTTATTTTATCGGGTCGAAAACAAAGATGCAGAAAGTGAAAGTTGACATCCTGGCAGTTGTCTCTTTTTTTTTTCAGTGGTTGTTACCGGCTGCTTGATGTTTGAGAGCTCACACAAGGTTGATACTATCAGACTTTCTCTCTCTCATCTCTGCCTCTCTCTCCTCCTCCACCTTCCTTGCCACATCCACTCTCTGCCACCTGCACACACTCACATACGCACACTCCAATGACATAAAAAGACTGCTTTCTGATGAATAAATTTGTATATTTTAGAACCTATCCCCCGTTTCAGCAAGTATTCTCCAGAGGCTCTGCCTTCTTCTCTCCTGAGTTCCCCTGCAACCCAGTGGAGTCATTAGTCTGCTTGCTGTGTTGAACTCTTTAATCATCTGTGTGTTACATAAAAAGAGGACTATTCCTCAGTGACACACAACGGCATGCTCAGCTTGGTTGGGGCTTGCTTTGATGTGTATAGGCTGTTGTGTTGTGTCTGCACTATGGGCTTCTTCGGGCTCAGTTTTTCCATTCCTCTGTGGAGGTGCGATAAGATGTCAGTCTTCCTCTTGTTGCAGTGAAGATGTGAGTGCAGTGGTGCAGTTTGTTTCTAAGTAGGAGGAGTGAGCCTTTATAGACCTGGTTTGTCCCTGCGCATGTGGCTCCTGGATCATGCAAATGTTTCCTGTGAGATGAGCACATGAATGATCAAGCTGCACAACTCCTGAATGTGGATTCACAAGCAATATTTACAGTAGCGACAACCAGGAGAGTGTGTGTTTTTCACGTTTCAAAGTTTTGGACTCTTTGTGTAAATGTCAAAAATGAGTGCACACTCTCGGGCACACCCACATGCGTACATACATGCGGCATCAGTGCTCCGCAGGGACGAAGGCAGGCGCCTACTGCCATGGTATCAGGTTGCAGGTCTGTCAGACACAATGGTGAGGAGTTGCCCTGGGGCTCGACCTGAGAGGGCAGAACAATGGAGCCGCAGTGCAGACGGCGTAGCAGAGGGCACGACGAGCCGATCTGTCAGCCTGGCAGAGCTGCGCGGCCGACTCCGGCCTCAGACCTTCTCCTTAGCCATACAATGGAGGGTGGGAGGTCAAGAGCATGAGGAAATGGTGGGGAATTCCCAGCATGCTATAATAAAATGGAGTCCTCTATTTTGGTGAGCATAGGAATAGGACACAGCGAGGCTACACCCAGAACACATCATAACTTTTCACGATTACAGTGAAGTCATTTCACTGGGTCAGTGTGCAGCTGGAGATAATTAATTTATGGGTCAGTGGTCACTGCTCATTACTTTTGCATAAAACTAAATGGCTTGTCTGTCTGACTGCTGAACTTGTACCACGGGTCCAATGCCACACTGTCTTCATGGCTATCAGGACTTGTTATGATACAGTTTGGTTGCAAGCGACATCTTGAGAGGGCAGGAATATGTTTTGAATATGGGTCACACTCCGGAGCTCAGCGAAGAAATGTGAAGGATGTTGTGACTCACGTCTTAACAGGCAGTTCAATATGGTGAAAAATAAAACTCAATCACATCAAGCCATGACATCCAATAATGCTGAACGTGTCTGATCTCCTACACCACTTAGAAGGGAAAAGGATATCACTTTAAACCAATTTTTGCTCTGAGTTCACACGCCACCGCTCTATTATATCTCTATTCTCGGGCTTTATCTATCATGCACATGTACAGTGTCCCAATCTGTTTAAGGAGAATAAGCGTGCAGCCGGGGCTGTGTACAAACCGAGGTCCAGAAGACTACTGCTCTCACAGCGGTGACTAAAGGAGGGGGCCAGTGAAAGCCAGATTTTGTAAAAGCTCTTAATAAGACACAGTGTGATATATAAGCCCGCAGGCGGCAAAGCTCTGTGTGCAAACACTTGAGCCACGCATGTGATAGGCCAATCTGTGTGTGGAACAGTGGATGGCCTAACAACTCTGTTATTTCACACGCGACCCTATTTGGCCCCTCTGATATTCTTAATTTGGTAGCTGAATTTGATATAGTGCTGCAAATATTTGCTTAGGCACATTAACTCTGTTTGCCTGGTGTGTTTTGATAAACAAACCGCAATGGTGTACTGAATGTAATAAATGTTAAACAGTGCATGCAATTATACACTTCACATATCTGGCCCTCCGCACTGAAAGCGAGCTTTGTGGACCTGCGCTCTATTTTGACAGATCGTTATTCCCCTTCCTGACCACCGAGGGTCACATTCAGAAATTAACTGTTTATGAGATTCCTGGGGTGGATGGCAAGTTTTAGCCCCGGCAGGAAGGAGATTTTAATATAAATTTTTCACAGTTTCATGGAGCATAAAAACAACATTAAACACGCTCAGAGAAAACAGGTACTAGCTTAGAGCAAATCTTTAATGCTTAATACTGTACACTGGGTCTTGCGTAACCGGTGAATTTCTCTGAGTTTTTCATCGTCATCATTTTTTGTGAATACGACTCTTGCACACTCAAAGACCCATTCATGTAGTCCTGCCTTTCATGCCTTTACAATGCCTTTATTTTCCTCTTTTATTGCTCGTACATTCACAAAGTAAACTGAGGACTGACGTACACATTAGGTCTTCTTTTCTACCATACACGCTGCAGTTTTTCCTTTGTGTGTCGTGCATGTTTTTTCACCTCAGAGCTTATGTAAGGAGTCTTTTTTCCCCTGCATTGGTATCAGGGTTATTCCTTTTATGTCCATTCAGATGTAATGAATCAGAGAAAGTCTGTCTTTGTGTTGGAGATTGGCGGGTAAGACTTCTCAAGCAGTAGGTCCCAACCTGGGGTCCATGACCCCCCCCCCCCTCCCCCTTGTCGGGGCATTGATCATAGGGGTCCGAGACTTTGCCTGGACATTTCAAAGAAAACCTTAACATGACATTTCATAGAATAAAGTCCCCCACTATTGTTCGTCGGTGAAAGTGTGTGTTTACACTGATGTGTTCACTGTCATTTTTTACTAAATCAAAGATCAAAAAGGTGATTCCCACCTTTCTTATAGGCAACTTCCACTAATCTATTTGTTTCTTGTTGTTTTGTAAGTGTTGATATTCAATAGGAATAATAATAATGATTAAAAAAAAGCTAAATTAATTCTTCTGCGTTAATTCTACTTCTGCTGTGATTAATTGCGTGGCTTCACCGTGCGACCGGGGAGAGTGAGTGCGATTGGTGGAAAGTGGGGCACCAGCACTCAGCTGTATTTGGAGTACAAGTCAACATCCTTTTAGCTGTGCGACTTGCTGAATCAGCTGTTTCTCCGTGAGGACAGTGAATGATCTTAATCCTGTATATCCAGGTAACCTTTCTCCGTGGGAGGACGAGTACAAGAATAGTGCTTTTTTTTTTTTAAGGATTTTATGTTGCTTGGTCTTTCACGAGCGGCACAGATGCTCGCATGCAACAGCTGCTTCACTGTGCAGATAATAAGTGAGGGGTCCTGTTTAAGAGTTGCCGCTTCACATCTTCCTCTCGCTCTCTCTCTCTGTGAGAACACATGCATATCCTGCAGCTTCGGAGGGTGCAGGCAGGCTCCCGTACTTCCCGATAGTTGCTCTGAAGTAAGCTTTTCTCAGGACGGTGACAGCTTGCAGCACTGGTGTGAAAGGAGGAGAAGACAAAGCACTCTGTACTCCGAGGCTGTGTGTGATTAATGACAGAGGTGTGTGTTGCAGTGGGCACCCTCGGAGCAGCTACAGATCAGTCTTCCTGTAAGACAAATCTGACACCCACCAACCCACCGCCCCACCTGCTACCCCCTCACCACCATCAAACCCTCGGCTCCTCACAGCCAAGTGCACCCAGCACGACATTGCACTCATAAATCATCCTAAACAAAGCATGTTTAATCTGTGACGCGCAGGCCTGACACGCAAATTTATTACCTGTTGTAGGAAAAACTGCATGTGTCCCACTGAGTCAAGCCTCTATTTACCTTTGAGAGACCGGTAAAATACTGGAAAGACAAAGTCGGCAACAAAGAGAGCTGATGATGGCGACGTCTTTGGGGCTGAATTCAGGAGACAAAGCCTCGCTTTGCTCCACCGTCCCGCTGCCTTTTCATGGCGGATGACATGCTTGCACGACTTTCTCGACTGCACTTGCCAAAAAGATTTAGGGATTTTTCTCAAGCACATTTGTAAAACATGAATACCAAATTATCTCTTGTGGATTAGAGTTGGATAGCGGCTGTATGCCTGGTGTGAGTCATAATGCTCCGCGAGAAGCGGGCACCTACTACCTACAATTGCGTGATAGGGGAGCTTTTCTGAAATCAACTCTACAGCAGTAAAGCATTGTGAGCGAATATGTAATTGTGCTCGCTGTGTTTCAGCAGCGCAGCAGCAAGGGAGAAAATATGACGATGGAAACACCAGGAGGAGAACAGGAAGGTAATGGCAACAACGCTGTCTGAAATGAGAGCAAAATGAAATCCAGTCGTTTTGGTGCCACAGTGTTGAACAGTCAAACGTGTGTTCAGAGCAAAGAGGTGAGGGTTGCTTCTTTTTAAATGCTGCCTTCAGGTACAGTACGGTGACAGTAGACTTAGATATGTTAAGCTTTTCGTCTGACAAAATGAATTACAGTAGCTTTAGCTTGATGTGTAATCATAACCAATATGCCAAGGAGAACTGGCTGAGAAGCAGAAATCAGGGCAGTTTCTCCCACACATTCCCTTTTGCAGACTCCCTTGATCCAGCTCGTCCTCAACATGTCTTTTCAGTGTAAATGGTGGGAATGAGAAGTGATGGCACCTGCTCGCTGGCAATGGCGATGTCAGAAACTCACACGTACACAGACACGCTTACACACGTTTTTGCTTATGATGCAATCATCAAGTCAGAAAATCTGTGAAATTAACAGGGAAACGCTTAAGTACAAAATGATCGTTTAGACACGCAAAACATCAAAGAGTTATCACCCAAAAACCAGAAGAGTGCATCTCAATGTTGATGTTTTTCTTCTTTTAATAAATGCAAGCGTAGAAATTTAAGCTGGATTTCCACAAAACAATAAAGGAAAAATTAGTCTTTTAATCTGTTTAACTGTTAAAGAGCCCCGCATGTTTGCAGGTGTGGAATATATCACAGAGCAGCTTATGACACTGAATTATTTGAGGCGAGCCAGGTGATTAATTAAATAATACTTGGAATTAGGGACAAAATGAATGATGGTAAGAGCAGTTTAATTCCTGACCTTGTTCAATTTTTAATGAGCTCAGTACAATGGAGACTTCATTTCAGAGATGGAGCTATAGACTCGTGCGAATATTGCAGATAATTAAAGAACTTGTATTATCTGGATTTCTCTGCATCTGTTGGAGCAAAAAGGCCCGTCAAGTAAACAAGCAGGGATGGACGGGTGGGCTACTTCCCCTCGCAGTTGATCGGCATTCAGTGGTGTGATAAACAGAGATGAATACATTAAGAAACCCAAGAGACTGGCAATCTCAAGAGAGATCATCAGCTCGTCATAAGGACCTTTGTGTGCTGTCATTCTGTGCCTCAGGAGCAGCACAGAAGCTCAACGAAACCTTCAGCAGAGTGGCAAAGTTGCGCAGAAGTGAGACGTAACAAAAAGAAGAAAAAAAACCATCTCAAGCCTCTTGTCACTCAGTTTCATTGGATCTGTGTTACAAATATATATTGATTTACACCAAAGACAGAAATGAAACGCTTCAGTCTGCAGTCAGTCGGCTGGCGGATCCAACAGGACAGCTTTCTCCTGACCCACATTCGTCAAGGTACTCTTCACTCTGTGTCACCCGCTCCAGTTTTCTTAGCAAACCCATACCTAGAGGTGTTTTATTTCAAGTGTCACTCCTTCACATTAGCAGTTGTGTGCTATTTGAGGCAGGGAGGCCTTGGTTACTTTTAATTACATGGGGTAATGAGAGAAGACTGTCAGACTGTGAGACACCGGGTATTTTTAGATCTTGATCTTGATTATCTAACATGTTGCTGCGGTCTTCTCGGATACGACTTTGTACCTTCAGTACAATTACAATCACACTTGAAGGTGAGTGGCAACACTTTCAATGTAGCTAGAAAACCAACAATGCCTTTGAAAGAAATGCTTTAGTTCCAGATTTCAATTGTTTACTGTTTTGAGTCGGCACGATGGCTACTCACACTTTGTTTCATGAACTCAATGGAGGTCATATCAGTTTTCACCACCGCGTACATGCCGCGGGTAACTTTATATTTTAGATAAGTTGTGGAGAGAAGTTTTACGTGGCATTTCTTGGCAGTGTTGTCCCCACGACTGAGTGTGCGGTCTGCAGCGACTGGGGGACCGGGGATTGGTGAGGGGTGTTGAGGGCTTTTCAAAAAGGGTGTTTTAATGAGCCTCAGATAATGAAATGTTATTTCAGAGCTCGGTGCTCAGACTGCTGTCTCAGAAAATTGTGTGACTCAGTGATCTGTTTGTGCCTTTCTCATTTACTAAATAAACATCTATTTTTCTCCCCTCGCTATCATACAGTAGATCAAACTTGACTTGTACAGGCCTAATAAAGCTTGCAGCATGCATTTTTTAATTGGAGAGAAAGAGTGTCTGGGTCTATTTGTGGTCTGGTGCAATGTTGGAAATGCCAGCTGTCGGCATCAAAAGCCCTGCTGGAACAAACCATTATTTGGCACGTCCCTGCAGCTGGTTCAAATGCATCACTTACTTTGTCATACATGTAAGATTTTCCGCCTTAATTTAACAAGACATAGTTCTGCACATCGACTGAAACTTCTGAAGAAAGTGTTTCTAATTCCTGTGAAAAAGGACGAAGGTGAATGAAAACGGTTACAATTACATCACACACGAACCTCCATGTAATCTCTCTAAATCAGGTCCATGTGGTGTACGAAATAGATCTTCAAAATCGTCTATTGGCCTTCCGAGAGAGGAAGGAAAAATCCTCAACACCTTCTGGAGTTATGACTGACAGCTGTGTCTGGCTCTCGGAGCCCCCGAGCCAAGCCCCATCACATAACGCATGCCCGACATGTCTATGTCCATCTGGGGTCCTACTCTTCAAACCACTGCCCCCCACGCTCTCTGCCGGCAGAGAGACCAGGGGACAAGAGGGAAGAACAGGGTGTGAGGACGGGCCTCACAGGGCTCGGAGGGAAGCATCCAAAGCCAGCTGGTCTGGCTTTGAGGTAAATCAATGGGCAGAGTGACACCAAAGCAACAGAAAGAAGAGGAAGAGTTGTAGGCAGAACAAAAGGAAGAGATACAGAAAGTCTATACGTGCAGGAAGAGAGGTGGAGATTGGGAACAGCAGGTTCTGTGAAGGCGTTTATACAACATCAACAGGTGAGATACAGGTGCTGCAAAAGGTTTTGACTCCTCACACATGTTGCAAAAGGAAATGTGATGCCGATGTGATGTCAGTGACTTCTAAACTTTTGTGTTGTGGTTCATGTGGACTTGAGAAATAATCCTCGCACACATGCGTTCTGTATTTTTGTCGGCTGCGCAATGTTAAAGAGAAACTTGTGAAGGTGCGGCAGACTTTTTAACTTCCCTAGCATCACTGTTTTGTTGCTGTCAGTCGTTTGGGAGGATGGGAGGGTGCATGTTGACACAAAACTGCTGCTGTGAAGATACTGAGAGCAACTTGGAGCAACACTGTCATCCTTGGAATCAGCCCAAGCCCATAAAGAAACACAACAGTCTACAAACTGTAGGAGTGAAAAACCTCAGGAAGCAGCAGGGGACTCTTTAAAGGCTGTGTTTTTATTTGCTGAGCCTTTTATTACACAACGCACTGTGGCACACTAATGATCAAACATGAACAAAATATCACATTTCTGTTCGACAATGAAAACAGCTGCAGTCACTTCTCCTCTTTGCAGGCAAAGCTCTCGTGGTATATGATTTGTGCACATCTCAAATTGCAGGTTCCACACAATCAATAAGATACTACATTCACGCAACAGTCTTAAATTGTTATGTCTGTTTTGACAGATTATTTTAACCACTTGGATTGGAAATAAAGTGTGTCAGTGAGTCTGAACAAAATCACTCACAGGTTTGGCTGCCTGGAAAAAAATCCTGAAAACTTCTTGATTGAGTGAAATACAAGAAAATGTCAACAAACAAATGGACACCTCACAAAAAGTGCATTTTTTCTCTAAGTGATTGTGAAATATGCTTCTGAGTGCCGTGTTTGTGTTGGAAGCAGATGGGAGGGCAGCATAAATCATGCACAGCTGTGGCTAATATGAGAACAATTACAGTGTCACAATAGCAGTTAAAATGGCATGTTGCACACAATTTATAAGTGCAACGTGCACTTACTCTGGCAACTCTGCAAATTTATGTATGTAAAATTACATTGGACACAATTGTTGTTTCTTGTCTGCCGATGCTTTGGAGCATCTTGAGCTTAAAATTGTTTTGATGCGATAGTACATCAATAGCCAGACATAATGTGTAACATATGACTGCTTTAACATTGTGTCCAATGACACAATGAGGGCTGGTAAAGGAGCAAGTGTTTTGAATGTGTAGGAAGAGTTACAAGGAAGGTTGACTCACATGGACTGAAGCCACAAAGAATGAGGAGGGACGAGGGAGACGAGACACGATCTTGAGAAACGCAGAAGGGAATGACAAAATGTTTCGCTGTTCAGCAGAAGAAAAAAAAAATTGTGCCAAAACATGAATTGTGTTGCAAAAATACTGCACAACTTTTGTCTGCTTCTCCTATTTCTGGAGAACAAACCACAGAATGCCTGGACGACTTTATAGGCGAGGTTTTTTCTGGTGACTCTTTCACACTGAGATGATTCTGAAGTCATCAGTTACGTGCCAATAAACTCCTGTCATCCAGACGATGACGTTATAGAAACAGGCATTTATATTGCATTTAACTGAATGATGAGTGTCTGAAGTGCATAAATGGTTTTTGCCACTCCTGTAACTTCCTTGGGTTTAATGTAGAATCTGATAAATTTGAGATTCCAACTGTGGCAGAAGCAGAGGATTCGGATCATTTAATGTCTACAATGAAGACTTATTGCAAGAGTTTACATGTT
>JAUESF010000080.1:10565113-10575248 GCA_032274765.1 Malacoctenus tetranemus
ATGGATGAGCGGAACAGACAGGTGAGAGGAAAGATCTATCTATCTATCTATCTATCTATCTATCTATCTATCTATCTTTTTTTTTTTCAATGACATTTCTCTGTATTTTCACCTTGTTTTATTTGTCTTGTACCTTTCTGGTCTGAAAGTTCCAGTTGTCCGCACTTGTCCGCAGCTTTCCTTGCCGCCTTGCACCAGAGTTCAGCAGCTGTCATATTGTGCATGGATCTAAACAGACATACCTCCCTTCCCCAAAGTCCCAGCCAGCTGAACAGGGACCACGACATTTCTTTGTCAGTGCGGTCGTATTTACAGACACGATTCCCTTGCCACCCTGCAATTTCAGCCGGAGAACTTGATGAGGCAGCAGGAGCACTGGGCTGCAGCGGGGGCCTCATGGCGTGGGAGTGAACCGAGGGTAGCGAGGAGCACAGCGGGCCGCCTGTGGCCTCCCCACACTGTAGGGCTTGTCCCCTGGCCTGGTAGCATTGCTGGGCCCCTTCGCTGTATCCCTGTGTGTTTGCAGCTGTTTGGTAGTAATTAGGAGCAGCCACTGCGCCACAGCACCCTCTCATTTGCTGGGTGGGTCAGAAGGACACACAGCACCCTTCTTTGCCTTGGCTACGCTGGTCACGGCTAGCCACAAAGAGGGAGAGAGCTGGAATTCACTCTGTCTGCTCATGTTAAATATAAACTCCTAAACAGCAAAACACTGTACAAAACAGCCGAGGTCTGTTTGTAACAAGAATAACAGGCACATATATCTATAGCAGAAAGCCGAGGTCCACTTTTTTTCCTCTCAAACTGGGCTCCATTTGATTTAGGAGCTTCGTTAGGAAACCGTGAGCGCTGTTTTTGACAAATTACACCAATTAATAAGGCATAGGCTCTCTGTATTCAAATAGAGTACATCTGGTTAACACTGCCGCAAAATATAATTATTTAAACAGAAATAGCCAATCTGTACTTTGACCATGTTTCTCCCTACTAATGTGAGGGTAGCAGTTCACTCAAGTGTGAAACCAAAATCCACAGTGTGGGCCAATTATCAGTATAACACCTGGCTCTGGGTGGGATCCAAATAGCGAAGGCAGGAGAGGAATCACTCCCGGCTCTTCGCTGGTTTTCTTCACTCTTCGCAGTGACCTGCGACTTCTGGGTGAAAAAAAAAGCACAGTGAGAAATTAACATGAAAACAGGTTGTCAACTGATTGCTGGGTGAGCAAGTTAACTCCATCCTTTACATGTATTGAAGGAGTGAGGGAGGGAACACATTACACCCCATTGTTTCCCTGGGAAAAGTGGAGCCACGGAGTTCATTATTAATGTGTCTCCCAAAGTCGAGTGTTTGCATCAGATTGTAAACGTCTCCCTGTATAATTTGTGAGAAAGTTTATCAGCAGAATACAGGCATTTCGGCTCGCATTTAGTTGATTTTAGCTGGCTCAGCAGAGAATCTGCAGTGACAATAGGCCGCTGTGCTAAAATAAAGCTTTGGTACAAAGTGATGTATGCGTGTGTATCTTTCCCTCTGTTTTCCCCTCGGGCCGTGAAGCGCACAGTGCCATCTCCCTAGGGCGTGCTCCTAACCAAGGGGGAATAGCCATTAGCATATGGTCCCCATTGTTGCGAGACAATTTGGATCTTTGTCTATGTCACTCTGCTGTTAGCTTTCTATACCCTCGCGCTGAAATGAAAAGGGTTCTTAAGTGGGCTAATTAGATAGTATTGCTACACAGAATGTTGTGCAGGGACAACGGGGGCTCCCTTGCATTGTCACTGCGAGTGTTTTAGGAGGGCTCTTAACCCCTCAGGATTTATAACACCGAGTGGGGGCACAGGCTGAGAACGTTTGTAATTGCAGACTGTGCCAGGAAGTGCGTAGGGCATAGGTGCACGCTGCGTACTTCGACAAAACATGTATATTTATGCTCGAATAAAACGTATTGTGCAAATATGATAAGCGAGATAAGATTGGAGTATAAAGAAAATACCGTGCCACAGCTGCTGTGCGATGTCGAAGCTGAATCATTTGGTGCAGCTTTTTCCTCCCACAAAGGAGTCTTTGTGCCATGTGGCCTTGCAGAGATGTACAGAATAAGATATGAGGGCCCGATCATGCATACTGTAAGAATGCAAAGAACCAGTTTTTGAACCATGAACTGCATAAGTGATGGTCCGACATCACAGCAGCACAGTCATCGGCCTCACTGACTTTGCTGATTGCAGATGAATGCGAGATAACAACCAGACAACAGCAGCTCTCTGCATGATCCTCCTGATTTACTATATTCATCGTGGTTTTTTTTTACATTTCGAGACTCGAACAGATACTTTCACATTCAACACTGATTCAAGAACAGTTCTGATTTCCTCAGACTTTTTCTCACTTATACACATGATGTTTTTAGGGTGTTTTTTTTTTTTTTTGCAAAAGAGAAGCCCATTGTGCTCCTGCACCTTGGAGGTTTGGAGCTCATGATCTGTACAAGACAACAGCAGCAGAGCCAGTGGCAGTCGCAGAGCCGATGCAGGATCTTTCACCTACTTCCCAGAGCAGCTGTCACTGTGCGGATCAACACGGGCAACGATCGCGGAGGAGCGAGGACACACACTGGCCTCATAAGTCAGCGTAAACGTTGGTAAAACTGAGCGAGCGGTGTCTGATGACGTCCTCTGGATGCCATTAACAGGCTCACCGGGGGTAATTGTCCAAGTCATTAAAAGTTTGATGATTTTGCTGCTGGGTGGAGGGTTGCCTGCCCTTGCTGTGGCTCATTTTGGATTTTTGCTCTGGCACGTCAGGCGCCTGTAGGCACAGAGTAGCTCTGTCACACTTGGTCTCTGGGGAGCAACGCTGCGTATACCTCCCATTTTTTAGCTTTCACTCATTCCTCAAGTTCTGAGTGGTCATCATTATTTTTCTGACAGTTAAAGATCTTGTTGACAGACAATGGAGAGAACAGAGGAAAACTGTTAAATGTGACAGCCTGTGCATACATTATCGCTGGTTAAGATGATGTCTGGGTGCCGAAGATTTGTGCCGAAGCAGCAGAACGCGAAGTTGAGCGTTCGGGAAATGTTGCACCTTAAATGCATCTCAAAAATCTCACACTCCCGCCAGTTGTTCATTTCGATCTCTATTGACTTTTGTAATTTGAGAATATATTTTGGATGAAAAAGTGAAGTCACATAGGTGGTGTGTTCTTGCTAAGTCAGTCTTATTTTTCCTGATTTGAAATAAGGCAAAGAAAATCATCAAACACTCACAAATAGTTTCCAATTAATTGAACTGATTATCAGTGCAGTTATCGATCGGAGATGTTTTCAGGAGACCTATTCTTGTTAACTGGCATGTCATCCGCGCCACAAGACCACATCAGTCATGGCTACTGTAGGTTTCAAGGTCAAGCCCACCCAGTGGATGAGGCCTTTGCACCATCAGTTGTCCACGCGGGGATCCTGGGGCTGTCCTCTTCCCCACAGAGAGCTGATCCAGGCAGACAGTCGTGGTGGCCCTGGCTGGTCTCCCAAGCCTGCACTGGCTGGCACTGTGAAGCCAGGGCAGCAGCCACAGGGCCCGGGTCATTCTGCCAGCTGGTGCCAGACCTCACTGTCTCTCAAGCCTGCGCTCATGTCTGCCACGGGGGCTGTCAGAGGTGACACGAGGTTCTAATAAGGCCGCTAGCTCCTCACCCCTCTGAAGGTGTTAGTGACTCAGGCATCTCCTGCCATGCCCCAGTCACAGCTGCACTCTCAGTCCCAGATGTCTTGTTTGTCATCTTGGCACCTCTGCCTGAGGACAGACATTGATAGACCCTTTGATTGACACATCCGCTCTCAGTGAGTGTGTGCGTCGCTGTTTGTTGTAGCATATGCTGGTATATACAGCACCATGCCGCTCTGTGTGGCTGGGTCTGTCTTGCTGAGGAAACAACCAAACAAAACACAAACCCAAACATAAAAATCACAGCAGACAGAAACAAATGTGTATTTTTTTGTGGTATATATTTTTTTCTGAGTGTGCATTAAGCATTTTTATGCCAGTTTTTCATTTTTACCTACTCAGCTTTACTCTGTCGACTCTACACGGGTTTGGAGCATTTCCACTGAGTTACTGCAGCGCTGGTTCATGTGCTGCCAACACGGCAGCAGACTGAACAGGTCTCCTCAGTGTCCTCTATTGTTGTGGTGTGTGACTTGCTTGGAACAGCGCTCGAGTCTCGAGTCGCACTGCTCCACTCGGTCGGACGCCGCTGCAATGGAAAAAGATCTGAGCCGTGTAGAGTCACGCTGTGTCGCACCCGGTAGAACTGTGTAGAGGCAAGAGCCATTGCACTAAGAAGGCTGGATTTAGTTATTCAAGATCCAGTTGACTCTGCACTGCCCTTTTCGAACATAGTAGCTTCTTTCTTCTTCTTTTTTATATAAAAGAGACAATTTTAACTGGTGAGATTAAAAAGATAGCTCACTTCTCTCTACTGCAGCACCACTCGTTTCTTTGGACTGATGCTACGAGTTCATTTTGACAGGTAAACTCATACAATGTGTCACGTAAGTCAACAAACTTGCCTAAACAAGGAATAAAAAAGTGCACACCGCAAAACATAAACTTACAAACGCGCGACCACAAGAGACGGGAAAATGGCTGGTCTGAACAAAAGAATCTTTAGCTGTTTCACTTTAAAAAGCGTAAAAAATATCATTGGTTAGAATAAAATGTGCTTGTCGGAACTAGATTAGAAAGTTCAATTTGAGCCGTGTAAGTTATGATAGCGGGCCACTTGGGACGGAAGTGGAAATACAGAAAAGTGTGAATTGAGAGCAGAATTACCACCTCGTCTTGACATTGTGAGAGCTTCTTAAAAGGTCAGGGAGTTTTCAGGCAGGCACAGTCTAAATGAACCGCTGGTACACTCGCTGATCTGTCGGGTATTGTGTGAGCTGTTATAATGACCTTATCAAGAGCATAGAAACTTGGAATCAGTCCAGTTTATTGAAAGTATGAATGTGGCCTCCTTTCTTCTCTGCCCTGACATTTGATTTTTCAGAACAGCGGTAAGATGCTCTGGTTCAGTGTGTGGCAGAGCTCTACAGTGTTGAGGATAATCCCGTCATTGTGAATTACATGAATTAGTTAGGGAGCCAGACGATGATGTGCGCCGCTATAGGAGCGACTTCAATTTTTAAAACCACACCGAGTCTTTGTGGGTGTCTTTGACTTGGTGAACCGTCGAGAGGCTTCGCCAGCGAACCTCCCACTTGACCTCAAAGATGCCTGTGGTTGTTTCGCTGTCGCACCAGCCACCTCAAGCAAGATGGGTGGGGAAAGAGGTCATATTTGTGAATTTGGGCTTTTTCTGCTTTGTTAACCTTCACTCCTGATAGGAGCACAATAGGCTGAAAAGGAAGCGGTGGCAGTGTCCCCCTTTTATTGGCAGCGTGGGTCGTGAGCTGGCTTTTGTGGGGCTGCTGTGTCTGGGGCAGCGACCAAGTCTCAGTGCTGCTGCTGAGGTTGAAATGAAGCGGTACCTGGGTCAGCAGCCCTGCACTCAGCACTCTGCCATGCATCCAGGTGGAACAAAGTCCTCGCTCAGCGTCTCATCCTGGGCTTCCTGCTGAAAGGTGACATCTCTCTGGCTTAACAGCCACATTCATCTGCTAAAGAGCATACAATTTGTTAATCGTTTTCCCACATGACAGCTCCTGCTTTCCAGCTGGTTAGGCAAACAAACAAATATGCGAGCAGGTGAATGAGCGAGTGGGCAGCTCTGGTGTTTAGACAGGAGAGACTGGTATCAGGTGGTTGGAACTGCAGGTGCTGTGACAAGGTAGGAAGAGACGGGGGAATGGCCACAGACATATTTTTCTTTCTGCCTGGTCCATTTTGAAGCACCAGTCGCAGTGAAATGCACAATAGCCTTTCTTTTACAGCCAAACTTACTCGAATCACTCACGCAACCACCCTTTGTCAGAAACATGTCATTTGATTCAGTTTCTTCTGTGTTTAAGCCTCGTCATTTTAGGAAATGTCATGTTAGAATCTGGTCTGCCACATGAGTTCAACCAACGTTGGCGCAGTGAATAGAATATGACACGAGGACAGGCTCCTCTCAGTCTACAGCAGGAATAATGGTCCTGTGTAATTACCTGTAGTGTGGAAGATTTGAAATTCATTTATCACAGTTGGAGTGACCCCCACTGCCTGAGTGGTTACACATACACTATGCAACACATAGGATTATACTGCATTATACCAGTTAAAATGAGGGTATAGCCGCAAGCTGTGACCAATTAAAGTTGAACAAAGCCAGCTCATCTGCTCAACTCCTCTCTTAGTAGGTCAGTGAAACTGATGGAGAATACAGACCCATACGCGCCTCTGTAGCTCCGAGCTCAGTTTTTACGAGCCACATTGTATAATAGGCTCTTGACGGGGCACGATGCAAACAAAAAGAAGGGGAAAAAAGCAGAATTACATGCAGGAATACAGTTTCAGAAATGGATTTTTTTACCGTTGTGAAACTTGTGGAGGCGCATTCTGTGAACTTACCCTCCCCTCGTCATGAATCACAGTTTGAGAAATGGGTCCAGCTTACTGTAAAGAGGTGGTGTAACATAATGACATATGTGAATGAGTCTGGGGCGACCACAGAGACAGAGCTGTGGAGGTACAGGACAGAAAGTCACTTTGCACAGAGGGTTTGCGTTACCATCGGAGTGATGTATGACCTAAAGTCCCATCTGAGGGCTCATGTTACAAGGCTTATGCTGCACTACAGAGATAACTTTCCGTATATGGAGGCAGGGGCTACGGTAATGTATGGACCCTTGTCGCTGCCAAAGCTCTGACTCAGCGTGCTGACTCGTGCCTCTAACCCTGACCTCTGGCCTGATAACTAGACATTTCAGACGAGCACTATGTTATTGCAATCATTCCTAAAGGAGGAATCATCTTGTTATCTGTCACCTTGTTGTTGTTGTTACATTTGCTCAGGTAAAATGCTTAGTTACTCTTTTGATGTCCTTCACTTTTGTCTGTTGTTTTCTAATTAACATTTCTTTTCCTTTTCGTTTCAAAAACAGTTTTTACTCACTGTGGACTTGTTTCACAAACCAACTCCATCCCTGTAAATCATTTGAAGGTTCACCAGAGCTGACAATGAATTACATCGTGTCAACTGCACCAGATACCTAATTTACACTGCTGCTTACACAGTGTTACGCCAACGATAGATTCAGTTATACAAGTTATGCAAATATTATGCAATTTTTACTTCTCTCTTAAACTTCATGAATCTCAGAAGTTACGTTTGGTGTAAAACTGTGAAAATTGTAATTTTATGATTATTATTTTAAGAGTTAAATTTTCAGACATAGTGAGAGATGTTGTGATTGTAATGCAACTCTTGTTCAAACTTCTCTGTGGCCCTTGGAGCTTCTTCTGCTGTGATGGAGGCAGTTTTCCTCCGTAATGACCGGCTTTGTTTTCTGTGTGCTTCTCAGGTTACCTTCACCAAGAGGAAGTTCGGCTTGATGAAAAAGGCCTACGAGCTGAGCGTACTATGTGACTGTGAGATAGCCCTCATCATTTTCAACAGCTCTAACAAACTGTTCCAGTACGCCAGCACAGACATGGACAAAGTGCTGCTGAAATACACAGAGTACAACGAGCCCCACGAGAGCAGAACCAACTCTGACATTGTAGAGGTGAGTGAGCGTTGCGTTCTTACCTTGTGATAGAAAACTTCTTTCCCATCATGCCTTTTCATCTCCCTGTGACCAAGTAGTTTGTCCTATTTATGATTCCTTGCGCCAAACTAATGTTCAGATTTATGGGGTTTGGGATGATTTTTTTTTCATATTAGCACTGGGCTCAGACTATAATATGAATTTACTCTGTGACAGCAGTTGACTTGCTATGTAAATCCCACCAGAGTAATGGCCTAAACATGCTAGAGTCAGGAACAAGTAACAGTTTCCCTCTAGTCACCATGCAGATAGGGCACAGGAGGTCTGCACTCACTGATAAGTTCAGCTTCTCTTGTACCCATCAACTGACGTGGAAAACCTATCTCTGAACACGCACGCACACACGAGCAGCTGACCATCGTCGCTGACCTTGTTTCCTATAGATATTGTACCTGTAGGGCACAGTTCTCCAGGCAAATCCTCAGCACACACACAGTCGGCTTGGCTGTTTCTGCAGCCTTTTTCTGTGAAAATACAGCATTTAGTGCATTCCATACAGCGCTATAAAGCTCAACAAGCACTTGGGTTTCCTGGCAGCTCCTGCATGCCCAGCGTCTAGCGGAAGAGTGAGCCACTTGTTATGCCAGCACACAAAATTGTCAGCCAAAAGTGTAAAAGCCAAAGTAAATGAGAATGATTAGGGATACATCCTGTTCCAAACATCTTGCACTGGCACATGTGTGGTTTCTCAGCTTATTCATAATCTGCGTTAAGAGGCCAATATCTTCATTCTGACGAAATGAAAGTGCACACAATGTATGTTAATGCCTATTGATGAAGTCACGATACCGATGATGAAGTTACCCATTAATTCCTACTGCTGTTATTTGAATTACACATTGATTATAGTCAGACGCTCTTTATGGCACCATAGAAACTGCTGCATCCAGTTACAGTTTTATTGCCACCTGCTCACCAAAACATATAGCGTGTTTTTTTTTGTTGTGTTTTTTTACTGGTGCACGATCAGGATATGTTAAATTGGGGAAAAAAAAATTGAGAACTCATGCTTTGAAAACACTCTCACGAAGAAATTAGTGAAATTACTTGCAGCATAAAGGAGTCAGCTGTGGCCCATTATCTTTTATTTATGCTGCTACTGCTTGTGAATTACCTGCTTGGCAGAGCTGCAGAAGAGCGTTCTGGCATCCAGTCGACTCGTGCAGTCACTCCTCCATCAGGGCCCCACAGAGCAGAGCAGGGGCTCACCTGCATAAAAAATACATGGATACATTCCTTACATAACAGTGACCACAAATTTGTTTTCGCTGTGACTCTGGAAGCTGTCTTATATCAAATATGGCTTCCTGGGAACCCGAAGCACGGAGACCCACGGAGTGTTATTCGCTGCCTATCAGCCGGGTTGTTCCACAGGCTTTCAGGTCACATGCATCTACAGTCTGCCGGTGTATGTTTATGTAAACAGCACGGTGTAATTGGAATGTACATTGTGCACAGCGTTGCACTGGTGGTCCCGTGTCGATTCCCCTGCTTAGTGCAGCTGGCTGCTCTCGACGAAGCTGCCCCAGCGCACAAAAGGCGAGAACAGGCCACCGTTGTCCCAGCTCACTCGGCCAGCATCTTTGCAGATACGGACAAATCCCCCTCTGCCTGCTAGCTATGTGGCCAAGGTTCAAAAGTGAAGCAGAGCTGAAGTAACCAACCTGGTCCGCTTCACAACATCCTCACACTGGGCCACTGTTCATCTGGCTGGAGAGTCGTGTGTCGGAGGTTTCTCTGGAAGCTATGATCTCATTACAATTTAAGGGGAATCCTAATCTCGACGATTACTTCTTACTGCCTCTATTGGCTTTTCTAAACACCGAGCTTCTTCAGTGCTGCACAAATCACTGTACTCTACATGGAGGAGCTGATGCATTTGTGACGATGGGAAGAATCCACCCTCCCGTATTTGTCTAGTGGAATGGGCTTCACATGAGGACACTTAGCCTGGACACTTATCTCAATTTTTTGAAATTGTGTTAAACTAGTCTTTTGCCGTGCAAACAACCATGTGCTCATTTGTCCAGTTTGGGTAAGCAAGAAGAATTATCTCCCCCGCGCTTTCGATGGTAAAGCTCTTTTTCGTGTGAGAAACTAAATCAAAGGTCACATTCCTGCTCAGTAGTACCATCTGTAGATAAAGGCTGAGCTGTGCAGTGTGGGAGAAAAGTCTCCACGTTTTCCACAGATGGATGCATGCCTTGGCCGCAGTTTGATAACCCAGTGGAGGGCTGTGGACTTTGTCTCAAACTTGGCTGGCAGTCCAAAGCAGAGCAGTGGGCTCCGCTTTTCCTCCTGTGTCTTGTGTGTGTGTGTGTGTGTGTGTGTGTATGTGTGTGTGTGTGTGTGTGTGTGTGTGTGTGTGTGTGTGTGTGTGTGT
>JAUESF010000080.1:10583863-10594893 GCA_032274765.1 Malacoctenus tetranemus
GCACATTAGATGGAACGGCCCGGACACAATGGTGATGTCATGAGGATTAGCACGCTACCTTGCTTAGTGCAGCGGTGGGCACAAGGGCTAATTCACGGCACTGCCGGGCGAGAGGGGCTGGGGACCCGGCTGGAATGGGGTGAGAGGAGGCCGCTGCACAACAAGCGGTTAAAAAATGGCCTCCGCGTGCTTTGGGAAGGCTGGAACAAATGCTACATGGATTAAACATTCATGATGTACTCCAGTTTATTACACTGCAAGCAGGCTGTCTCACCGTGGCGGGGGCCTGCATCAGAGCTGTGGTGCACCAGTCATAGGTCAGGTGCTGCTCCACCAGTGGTGAAAGCTGCTTTAAGTATAGCCTTTTGCTGTGATTCAGGCACAATGGAGGAGACTAGAGAAACAGCCACTTCATGCCCTCCTCTCAGCCATCTCCCCCACAATTTTTGGAGTTCAGCTTTCAAACCGAACCACTATTTTTCTCCTTCCAACCCTGACTTTCTATTCATGTACAGTACTGTACAGTACATGAATAAGTTAAATACAGAAAGCTCTCTTGACACTGGAGAGGGAGAACATCAGAATGAAATGGTTTTCCAAGACTCACAGCAGCAGGGTAAATTGCTCGAGCCCATTTCTCTCAAAGTACTTCTCAAGAAACAGGTGATGTAGGAGGCTTATGCAATAGTTTAGGTTTTATTTTTAACCCATTGAATGTGACTGTACGCAAGTCTATCTAAGAGCCAGAGTCAAGCATACTGACGCAAAAAGGTGAACTGTTACACCAGATGACCACATGGACTCTGCACAAAGTGTTAGGCAATCGTTTTTTTAGCGATCTCCACAAATATCCTGTCGTTGCAGACAGTATTCAGCACATATACTCTTCATACCCGTAAGTCTTGCACCATTTATGATTCATTTGAAATGACAAAACTACAAGAAAGCCGACAACATGACCTTTGTGCCTTGTTGGTCAAGTCAGTAGCCTCAAGGTAGTTCTGGAGGATATGTGTTCAATCACAAACAGATGTTTACCTTTTGTGTTACACATTATGATCGAAAACGCACATTGAAAAATGCCAAATATTTAAAGTTCAATTCATATTGAGCAAAGGTGGCGTCATCATTGCACATTATGTACAGACGTAAGAGCAAAAGAAATTCAGACATTACGAAAGAAATTAAAGCCCTCAATTTATATTCTAAGAGTAATAACTGTAAATCTCTGGGCTAGAAGCTTATCTTCCAATGTGTCATAGTGTCCTGTGCACACATACGTTGAAAACCTGAAGGAAGGCAATCACCGTGCTGCATGTTTGCCATGGTAACAGCCAGGTTAATAGTCAGGGCTCAGCTGAATAGTTTCTTCAGGACAAGGAAGCTTCAAGGCCCCCTGTGCAATGGAAAGTATTTTTCAAGAGAAGCTGAAGTATCGCGTAAGCCAAATGATGGATGCACAGAGATACGCGCCCAGACAATGGTGCCCAGTAGGTTTTGTTGTCAGCCACTCACAGTCTCATTTTTATTTGAAAAGCCAAATTTCTATCAATACAGGTTTGGACTGCTGTGAGAAAATAGCAGCTGGCCTTGTTCCCACTCATCTTTGTGGGTCTCTCAGGGCCTTGTGAATAGATTATACAAGTTCCCTTGTCTATAGTCTTTGTAACCCCCTCTCCCAACAAACAGACCATATCTTTCGTCAGACCTGCTACTGAAAATCCCAGCCTCAGCTGTATTCACCTCCAGCCAACTATACTCTCCAAAATACGGGCTTCACAGCTTGATACAGCGTTTGAGGAGCATTTTAGAGCTGCTTGTGTCCAAGTGTTCTTAATACCACAAAAAAGACATTTTCTTTCACATTCTGACTGCGCAGTTCACTTTCTGTTTCCACTGTCAAAGCCCACATAATGTCTGAGGCGGCAATGAGAGATGAACAAAGTTGTGGTGCTCGGTGGCCCTCGGGGCTTCTTGTAGTCACTGCTGTGGCCCTGTCTCAGTGGGGCTGCATCTGATTGGCCAGCATGGACAGCCAGGTCTTGACAGGTGTTTGGAAGAGGGACACCTGTTTGGCCATGTGCTGATTTAGTGATCCATTTAGCGGGAGCTGTGGGGAACCCTAAACATGCCAAGTCATTAAAAAAAACAGAATCACAGACATGCTTTCCCTAGTTTTTAATGATATATCCATTTGGCTGCTACAGACATGGTTAGCTGTTGCACGTTTACAGATATTGCATCCTTAATGCATCTTTTTGAGGATAAAATGTATCTTGGGACTTCGTGTCATCCAGCAGATCTGAGTGCTGCCTGCCCTTGACTGCCGTGCTTCTACAACCTCTCCTTAAATGTCTTTAGCCATTGGGTGCGGTGTACTGAAGGCCAGCCAGGCTTGTTGTGAAAGTAGAGCGGCCCTGCCCATCTCGCACAGCCGTGCCCAACCAGTCTGACCGAGATATTCACCATAATGAGCAGGTTGGAGCTTAAATGTGCAGGTTGAGATCAGATCTTTGGCTCCCTGGTGGAGAAAGTGCATAGTTTAACCCCAGTAAACACAGGCCTTTCAGGCCCCTAACTAAAGAGGGTTCGTTCAGTAAACAGGAAATGAACCAGCAAGGCGTTTTCTTAGAATGAGAAGAATGCCTCTGCTCTGTACCACACCAACCAGTAATGCATCTGTGGTATAGTGCTGGTCATTCATTATCCAGAGGACTTCTCTCTCTCTCTCTTTCTCTCTCTCTCTCTCTCTCTTTCTATCCTTCGCTCTCCCTCGCTCTCCTCTGGGCATTGTGGACACTTGTGTCTGAAGAGATGTGGGTGTTTTTCTCAACTTCCTTATTTCTATCTCACCAGTGCACGGCGGCACATTTCAGCCTGTGCAATGCAGATTAGCTTTTGTTTTCGTGCTACAAATGTACACCTCCATCATAATGTGCTCTTGTGACGACGCAGAGGTGTCGTGAGCAGCTAGATCACTCACATCATCTGGTTTTAATGAGCGCTGATATTATGCAGGGGTCTTGTAAAGCCCATGGCACAGGTTTTAGGAAATGTGACTTGCACTGAGGTTGTGGTGAGCAACGCTGGGTTAGCCACATTGTCTGCACAGACCTACATTTGCTGTCACATCGCTGTCAAGAGGATGTAGCAGCTGTAGAAGCCCCCCCCACACAACACCACCACCACATCCCCTTGCCACACACACACACGCACAGACACACACACATTCACGACATACAGACACTGCACATATGCGCCACTCACTCCTACTCACATAGTTTCAATTTCTCTCTCTCTCTCTCTGTCTTTCTCTCACACACACACATAGACACATTTTCCACTTTGCCAGGTGATGAAGACCAGAAACAGAGAGAGTAGGGTCTCATTAGTGTGTGTAGGTTCCTCTCCTCTGGCTTGCACCTTGACCCCGACATCCACAGGAGTCAGTGACCTTCCTGTAGACACGGGGCCTCCGAGGCGGCCCACAGACAGTGCGGGGCGCTTCTGTGGACCTGCAGAAGCCTGATAGAGGAACCTGGAGAGCCACACATAAATCATGTTTTGATGTACACTGCCTTGATATCACAAGCTGTCACACGCTGTCAGCAAGTCTTGTTAACACCGCTATTCAGGGCTGTAATGAGCAGCAGAGAACAGCCAGTATGAAAGTGAGCAAAAGAGCACTGTGTTACATTTATTTGTTTCGTCGTCTGACATGTTTTTTACTCCCCTGCAGTTAGAATGGGCTCTTTATAACCCCACGACACACCACCCTATGTAGTTATGAGCTCTTTGCTTTTATAATAATTGCTCCATTTCATGCTCAAATAAGCATATTTAACCACATTTGATAATCCATTTTACTCCCCACAAGCATTAACTTTGTTAAGATCCCAGAAGTGATTACAGACTGGACAGGATGTGCTCTGCAGCAGCGGGATTGTCTTATGCAGGGGGCTCTTACAGATGGGTGGCTTAATGTAACTGAAATGTAATGAAAAATGCAAACACACGAGGAAGGAAGAGCAGGCTGAGATGGAGGCAAGGGAGGAGGAAGGAGAGGAGAGAAATATCTTCACAGGGAAGAAGAAATACTGTAGAATATGTGTAATTGTCAGATCTGTGATTATTATCGCAGAGAAGACACTTGAGTACACAAACAAGACATGGCTGTTAGCAGTATGTAGTGTCACTCACAGTTTTCTGTGTGATGCACAAGCTGAATGCACGTTCTTGCAGGTGAGGATCAATTTTTCCAGAGGAGTTATCAGTCAAGGCTCAAACTGAATATGTGTTTGTTGTGATTCTCTTGAAACAGTAGAAAAAAAAAGATAATTCATGAGAGCACTTTGCAGGTTGTGTTGGCGGCCTGCAGCAGTCGTCTCCTCACATCATCCCTTTTTGACTCAATGTTGTGATCGAGCTTCGATGGCGACTTGCTGTTTGCGTGAATCTTCCAACTTGTCGCTGAGAAAAGTTCTTTATGTGTCCGACTGTATGATTATCATGCTTCAGAAATCACAGACCAGAAACCTCCTTTGAGGACAGGGGGTGTTTTTGAGGAATCTGAAGCATAGAAAGTGGCTTTTATAACTTGCAAGTGTTTTTTTGTTTCAGTGACAAAGCAGCAGAAGAAAAAAAAAAAACACTCTCGTATTCTGTTTCTGTTCAACTTTGCAATTTCATTTCAGAAATTGAGAAACAAAGGCCATAATGACTGTGCTAGTCCTGATCCCGATGACTGTTTTGGGCACAGCCCCCTCATGGACGACCATTTCGGCAAACTAAGCGAAGACAGTGATTTAATATACAAGCGCTGTGGTGTAAGTACTTCCTTTGTCCCCTGCTGTTTTGTGTTGATTCCTGTCTTTATGTTGATGTTCACTACAGGCGCTAAACAAGAAAGAACACAGAGGTTGTGATAGCCCGGACCCCGATGCCTCATATGTCCTCACTCCTCACACAGAAGAAAAGTATAAAAAAATTAATGAGGAGTTTGATAATATGATGAGAAATCATAAAATCGTAAGTACTGTAAATGCAACGCTCTTGCTTGGCTTTGTGGCACAAAAGGATTTTGGCTCTTGATATATTTTTTCTTTTAACCTTCTCCCTCTATTTTTTGTTTTGTTTTGTTTCGTTGCCCCTCCAGACCCTCTGTTAACGCCTCTCTGAACTACTCCACCTTAAGATTATTGCCACCCCCGTCACTGGGCGTGCGTTTGTTTCTTATGTTGATTTGTTTTGCAGCTGATGTTTTGGCGCACCCTGATAAGATCACATTTCATTAACAGGTGAAATGTTGCATGCCTCTGCGAGTAAGATTACACCCCAGTATCATGTCATGCCATCATAAATCAAACAACAGCCACTCTTTGAGAAACATCAGGAACTTACACTAAATACTCTGAGAGCGTTCGTCATAAAAAGCGCAGTTGGTTCTTTGATTTAATGGTGTTGTTTGTTTGTTTTTTTTCCATCCCCCTACTGCTAAAAAAACAAACAAGTTTTTCTTCTCCCCATTTGTTTGATAATGTCATGTTTACAATTTCAGATTTATTTTAATTATTCCCCGCAGTGCTTTCCTGCATAAAGATCCCTTTCAGTTGCAATGTTCCCAGAGCACACCGACAACACAGCGTTACTGAGCACCTTCTCTCTTCCTCATCGAGTGCCACATTGGCTGACACTTCAAACTACCACAGAACTCTTTTGTGATCTTATCATGCGTGACAATAATAGGATTGTGCAACAACACAGTGCCCGCTAAGCAGTTGTTTTTTTTGTTGTTTTTTTTTTTTTCTCCTATATTCCTGACTTGACGAGCATCACTCTGCTATTAACAAACTAATGATAACACCCGACCGGCTCACTGGATAATGCTCTGACAAAATGGTCTCACTGCCACCTGTCACTCTCACGTAAGCTTTGCACAGTCAGCACTTCATGGATAAATGAAGATGTGTTGGGATTCTGGTAGCTGTAAGTCTCCACCACTGCTTTCTGTTGCTGTCTGGCAAACTTGCCACACGTGGTGTTTTTAGACGGCGAAAAAAAAAAGACGTGTCTGCCGTGCTGACTGCTGCAAAGCCACAGTGATGACTTGAATGCATGTTTCTGGATTTGTTTCTCTTTTTTTGTGTATGCTGTAGTACCACTGGAAATGTGTGTGTACTGAAATGTATGATGTTACTGAAAATAAACTTTTTTGATGGTTGTGTGGTTTCACTTTAACATGTTACAAACTATTATACATATAGTTTAAGTTCTGATATTGTTTGTGTAAAGTAACTGTCTATGTCGTAGGTTCCTTTTGCAGTTTTTTAGCGTGTTCTTTCAGACTGTTTTGTGGATTTATTATTATATTGAAGCTAAAGCACTCAAGGAAACCTCTCTATTAATAATGCCATGACAACCACTGACCCATCAGATTCATCAGACCTTGGATTTTCAAAAGCCTCATGTGTAAACATCTCTGTGTGTCTCCTTCTTCCAGCCCGCAGGATTGCCTCAGCAGAACTTCTCCATGCATGTGGCGGTGCCCGTGTCCAATCCCAATGCCATGTACCAGGGAGGGGGGAGCCTGGCCAGCCAGACCCTGGCAGCAGCCACAGCCTCCATGAGTGAGAGTGGGATGCTGTCCCCTCCACAGGCCTCTCTGCACAGGAATGTTGGCTCCAGTGGAGGCTCTCAGAGGCCCACCAGTGCAGGCAGCGCAGGTTAGTGCACGATAACCCCAGACAATTAGTAGAGGAAGCACAAACAGCGGTGGTTAACTGGGCCCTTTTTTGGCCCATTTTTGAAGATTACGTGACAAATGCTTGTTGTTTAAATTGTGGCTTGTAAACAACATTTTGCGCATATAGGTGGTGCGGTGTCAGTGCTCTGGAGGACGTCTTTTAGTTATCTATGGTTCAGATAAAGCTTTCTTTGCAGATCAGACGTAAACAGTCTGACAATACGTCATGTCATACTAACGCTCTCCAACCCTTGTTTGTGGCAAACATGTTTCACACCTTGTAAAATTCTCATCATCCCACCTTGCACTGTGTCAGCATTGTAGGGAAGTGATGTCAGCTTCTCGTACTTGTATGACTGGTCTGACTCGGTGAGTCCAGATGGCTTTGGCAAGATTTAGCTACGCTGAATATGACCCGAGAACATGCAGCAAGGTGTGAAAAAAGCTCATTCAAACCAAACCACCAACCAGAATTGGATGACACCTCTCTGTTTTTCAGGGGGTTTACCAAATAATCATCTTGCTTATTTACTGCAGGGGGGTTTCTTGTTTTTGCATGTTCAGTTGCACCGGCGTCTGTTTTTGGCTGAAGGAAATGTAGGTTTCGGTTTGTGTATCATTGTAGCTCCCAAAGGTGTGTGCTTGGCAAACTGCTAAGAGCAGCTTAAACAGATATCTGATTTCCAAAGGAATGAGAAACTGTGTAGAGAAACTCCACCCTCACAGGTGAATATCAAGTTCGCCCTCCACCACTTTTTGAAACAACCTGAACACAGTCTGCGCTGGCCGTTTTCTGTTCAGGCGGTGAAACATTCTCCACCAGAAGGAGGCTGCTCACAGCACACGCGTGTGGTGTTGTGTGGAGAGAGAGCTCCATGACATTTTCATGTCGGGTCCGGCGTCTCTATCACATGCTCCGCTAGCTTGCAGAAAGATGCAGATGGTTAATCATATCACTCTGTGCATCTCATTAGGTGACATGCTGGATACCACAGACCTTTCAGTGCCAAGTGGTGCGGGCTCCAGCCCAGCGGGTAAGTCCTCCTGGAGAGATTCATTAGCTCTGTGTAGCGCTGCCCAATAGGCCTCCTGCTTAGCACATGAGCTGGGTAGTGGAGTAGTTGTGATTGGTTCATGGGAACTGTCACTCTCGCTGGCCCCCACCGTATTTGCATTGCATGCAAAGAAAACACAGGTGTCCTCTCAACAGAGGAAACGGAGCTTATGCTTGTTAAATGCATGTTTGAGAGCTGAGCTACGGCTCAGCTGCATTCACACAGCATGGTGTCCTCTAGGAAAGCTGTGCAGGCAGGCCGGTTAGCTCCTCCAGTGAGAACCGCGGACAAATAGACGCAGTGTTTCCTTTAAATGTGTCTCTTCTATGTAGTCTTTCCTCCACCGGTTTCCTTCCATCTATTGACAGGTGCATCTGTTTCCCCCCCCCACCAGCCTGGCAGCCCTTATAAGGCTGAAGCGGGTCTGTAAGATGCTAGACCAGCATAACCCTGGAGGTATTCAGGCCATGTCATCCCACTAAGTCCTCAGTACACAATGACCGGAGAGCCTGTCATGGCTGAAATGTGCTGTGTGAGACATGGTGGCAGGTGGAGTTTAACTCTTTCCGTGTTGCTCAGCTTGTTGCGCTGCGTGTCGCGCTTCTGACAAAATGCCGCGCGCTGTCACGAGTCTGTGCGACGTTCGATTTGAACATTAATATTCAATGGAATACCACAAAAACACAGATTGACAGAATGTTTAATCAGTTAACGTTTCAAAGCGTTCAGATTGGTTTTCAAGAGGGTGCTGGTGTCAATTTAAGTTTGGGTGTGGTGTGTGCGTGTGTGCGTGTGTGTGTGGGGGGGTCGGTAAAGAGTAAAGCGTCTCATCCAGGGGGTGTCAGCGTCAGGCGAAGTGTGAGCATGCTGCAGCTGTTGTTTGCACTGAGTGTGTGGAAGAGCAGCAGCTACAGGGAGACCGGACCTCTGCAGCCCTGATGTCACATGACCATTCCTGACATAGTTATGATTTTTCACAAGTAGCAACGATGAGCACAGGAGAGGCCTTTCAAAGTGGCCAGATGGAAGATGTGTCGGCTGATATCTCGGCTCCCATTTGATGGTGTCACCACGGAGAGAGGATCACGTACAGCAGCGGGGTTCAGGGAGAGACACCGGACGTTTGTTTGTGTTGAGCAACAACAGGACAACTTTTTATTTTCCAAGCAGGCGACAGGCAGTTGTTTTAACTGCAGGTTCTGGTTTATTTATTAGGTGTTTGTGTAAATGTCCTGTTTTACAAGCACACGCACGCACACGTACAATGCCACCGTGAGCACTACTGGCAACATTTCCTGGCAAGCTAAATTCAGTTGTTCTTTTTGAAATAAGCCATCTGTTGTTCCTGTCTAGTGTCCGGTTCAGAAAACATTTAAATCACTAATACACATCCAAAAAATAAAAAATAAAACAAGTCCTCTGTAAGTATTGCGTATTGCTCCCGCGTACTGTACTCCGATGTGTAGTGTACACATATAATTACACCTAATTACAAGCACGGTTCCTCGCCTGGTGAGAAGTTGTGGTGAGAAGAGGCGATCTAAGTGAAACACACGGTTATACAATATGTCTGCAAGCTGCACACGTCCCACCATTAATATTGAAGGGTTACAAGCTCTCTAAACACATTCACAAAACATGTTTGTGTTTTCAGCAGGTCACTTCGGGTAATCAAATAAATGGAGCTGGAGCAACATCAAGTACACTTTTAATTTATTTTTTCCCTTTCTTGTGGTTTTTGTGGCCTTACGAGGAGAGAGTTGGAGGATGATGACAAAATGATCAAAAAAAGTGTGTCTGCCTCTCGTAGTTTGTCTCCTGTTTTTGGTAAAGTGTCGTCGGGGACAACAATTACTCACCTAGTTGCCATCTGTCTTTACTCCTAACAAATCACCCTTGGGACATCCTGTCTGGGATTATTTTCCAAGACAAAAACAATATAAGTGTGCGTGGCGTCTATTATTGGAATACAGCTTTTACAAGCGTCTTGATCTAATATTTCTTCTCATTCATCAAGACATTTTGTCTCCTCCACGGATTGTGCAGGACCTCAGCCACAGCAAGTCGCCGTGCTTCCCTCTCCCTGAACTTAAAATGAAAAGTGAATGTTTCAGTTGTAAACACAAAGCCTTATGTAATGCCTCCTCCCAGGCCGTGTTAATAATTCAGCACAATGAACAGAAACCAAACAGCTTTCAACGTGCACAGGTTTCAGTCAGAGCGGATTTACTGGCACAACCAATCTGCGAGAGAAGTCTGAATATAGAATGAACGAAGGCAGACGTCTGAAAAAGCCCGGTTGAAATGTCCCCGCTGAAGGCTGGGTCTTAACTTGTGGCTGCCGTCTTGGCACCGAATCGACTCTGCGGTGAACGTATTTGCTCAGACATGTGTTCTCGTCTTGGCATTTATTCGAAGGAATCGTTTGATTCTCACAGACAACCCAAGTCATAATCTTAGTTACATTCCTCGGTCGGAGCAGTTTGGTGGGTTAATCCGAGTCTAAATGAGCCCGTGAACACACCGCTGAGTGTCTATCTGTCTTTGCCCTGTGGTGAAATGGCAGATGACAGTGTGACACAGTCTTCAGCCCAGCGTGCTGGTGTGCAGCTCACTCTACTATAAATAAATCAGACAGATAAAAAGAGTGAGATGTTGATAGATACGCGTTTCTGTTGTGCAGTTCACCTAAGAAAACAACAAAAGACTGCGTGCTCTAAAATTTAATTTTACTCATGTAAATGTAACTATAGGTTTTATTTTTTTTCTAAATTAAGAAGAAAATAAAGTGATTTTGGTCTAAATTTCTCTGCAGTTTCTCAGATCTCTGCTGTAACCTTATAGGCAGGATGTAGCCTATAACATGTTGAAGCGTCTTCTTTTTACTATTTTAACCTAAACGTTTGTCAGCTTTGTCTGGAGCAGAACAGGTGAACCAAAAACCCTTCAGCAACACCTTTTTACTGAAACGTGGTGCCACTCTGCTTTTGGAACGTGTGATGAGTTTTCCATTTTTAAATTCTCTTCATTTTTGGTTTCACTTGTGATTCGTCACATAAGTGACATAAGATTTTGAAAATGGACCGCAGGCAGAGATGTGTTTGGCTGTATCAACAGCATGACTTTTAAAATCCTATTCTAATAATTTTAATTGGCTTAAATTGATCATACAGGCTGTTGTTGCTTGCTACATTTAAATTAATGTAACGTCTCCTTTAAATGATTCTCATGAT
>JAUESF010000080.1:10621062-10644056 GCA_032274765.1 Malacoctenus tetranemus
TGTGTGTGTGTGTGTGTGTGTGTGTGTGTGTGTGTGTGTGTGTGTGTGTGTGTGTGTGTGTGTGTGTGTGTTTGTTTCCACACTACTGTATGTGCTGAATCTGTGTCTTTGCTGCCCTTAGAACCTTTGCATTCAGCCGAATCCCCAGTGGAGAGAGCAGTTTGACTTCAATCAGTTTGAAGATAACCAGGAACCTCTGCAGGTGGAGTTGTTCTCAAAGAGAGGCAGGAAGAGTGAGGAATCCTGGGGAATGTGAGTGTTTTCTGGTTGTTGGTGTTAATTTTGCTCACACAGACACCTCCACAGATCTGTTCAGCTTTACATAGTTTAATGGAACAATTTGCTTTTTTGTGTCACAGGTTTGAGGTCGACCTGTCGAGACTTCCACGTAATGAGAGGCAGCTGTACAATCACGTGTTGAACCCAGGAAAGGGGAGGCTGCTGTTTCTTGTCACCCTGAGACCCTGCTGGGGAGTCTCCGTCTCTGACATCGAGACCGCTCCTCTGGCAAAACCTGACGAGAGAGATACAGTGGTAGAGAAATTTGTAAGTGTCTCTTTTTTCTTTCCACAAGTAAGGGGAAGTCCTAGTGAAGCACTAATGTGGATTTATTCTACGTCTGCCACAGTCGAATTTTATCTGGAGGTCCGAGGGGGGGAAACAGTGTGCATCACCAAAGACTCAACAACTGCCGGCTAAAACGGATCATCAGAAACTATTAAACTATAATTGTGATGTGTATTTAAAGGGGAAAAACAGCTTGTTCTGCTCATGGTGGAGTTGCAGCAATGTTATATAGTTCAGAAAATCCATCAATCTCAGTCCTCTGATCAAAAGCAGCAAAACCTCCATAGTGTAAAGTGATCAGTGCAGAAGCAGGATGAGCAGCTACCAATCAGCATGTATCCTGGTAAAATAGATCTCATCTTGACTTTAGGCAGCGCTGGCTGGATTTTACTTTGGGGCCTCAGATCTCACCATTATTTTTTTCATCGTGAGATCTTGATAAATAAACAACCTATTTGTGCTTTTATTTCCAGAGCTTGCAAAACTCTCATAAGAGTATGAGAGATGTCGGTTTCCTTCAAGTCAACGTTCTTAAGGCGAACGACCTTCCTGCCACAGACCTCAACGGTAAGGGGACATCGAGTCACTCCTGCGTTCTCCATCCTTAACTTTTCTTCACAGTGGATAAAAAAACATTTATTTGTCATTTGCAGGAAAAAGCAATCCTGTTTGTGTCGTCGAACTCGGAAACTGTAAACTCCAAACTCACACCGTCTCCAAGACCCTCAATCCAGAGTGGAACAAGGCCTTCACATTGTGGGTGACATCCACCTTGGAAAGACAAAAACCTATCTGTTTGCTAGAATGTTTTATTATGTGAAGCATATCTGTTTATTAATTGCAGCCCAATCAAGGACATTCACGATGTTGTGGAATTGACAATTCTTAATGAAAATGGAGACAAAGCTCCAGACTTCATGGGAAAAGTCGCCATTCCTTTACTGAGCGTAAGTCTGTCCCGACTGTCAGTATTTCACCTGGTAAAATCTGCAAATATTGGTGAAACATTTAAACCAATAAACTGTCTTTTTTTGTAATGTTTAAAGATCCAGAATGGCCAGCCGATCTGTCTGTTCTTGAAGAAGGAAGACTTGGGACGGGCGTCCAAAGGAACCATCACGCTGGTGCTGGAAGTCATCTACAACCAAGTAAAGATCCGAGGGACTGTGGTCATGTTTGTTCCTTCACCATGAACAAAGCCATCAGCATTTTAGCAGTCGAGTTGAATTGAAGTAAACATCTTTGTGTTCCTCTCAGGTCAGAGCCGGCATCAAAACCTTCCAACCGAAGGAGAACAAATTAACGGAGGAAAACCCAAAGTTCTCCAAAAAGGTGATTTCTGCTGATGTTTTTTTTGGGGGGGGATTTTAGCAAACCGATTATTAAAGCTTGCCAGATGGTTTTTCCACACGTCCCACTAATAAAAGTATCCACAACAAAGCTGCACACGGTCACAGTCGGGATCGGTCATTGTCAAGCTAATTACTTTAATTGGCTTTTAACTTCATAAAGAGCAAATAAGGGATTGTAATGCTGATTCAACCTCATTGCAAAGTCATGAACATTATGGCCAGTATCAACTAATACTAACTGGTGTTTTCTTCCAATTATTTCTCATTAGGTTCTTGCCCAGAATATATATCGGGTTCGAAAAATCAGCACGGCAGTTCTGTACACGTTACAGTACATTAAAAGCTGTTTTCAGTGGGAGAGCACGCAAAGGAGCCTAATAGCCTTTCTGGTAAGTCATTGCCTCACGTTAATGAACTCTCTTTAAGCCTTGGGGCGAACAAGTTTTGTCCCATTTCGCTGCAGCCCAGTTTTAACTCTTTCATTTTATGTGAATTAGATGTTGAGTGGAATCTTTGGTTTAGCCAATCTCTCTTTCTGCTCGTCTTTTTTCCCATGAAAAAAACCCCAAAACCCCAATGTCTGCTGTCTGTTTCCATCCCCTGCGTATGTGATGGATGTGATTTATCCTTTAAATCAAACCCCACTTGGCTTTCCCTCAGTTCTGATGACATTAGTGCGCATTTGAAGGGGTGCGGTTGGAGCGTTTGTACGTCTGACTTCTTAGCAAAGCCTCCTAACCCAGGGGAAGGTGTAAGGAGGATCACAGTCTCAGCTTCCTTGGGTGGAGTAGCGACAGTGTGCCTCTGAGATTTGAACCTTGTTTAAATGTCTCTGTTTAGCTGTTTTTAATGAGGGTATGTGATCTTGGGTCCTAAGCTTAAATAATCTTAAAGCACCCAGTGAATCCCCCGCAGTAGAGCACATGTAATGTCATGATTAAGAGTGTACACTTGCCATGAAAGCCCTGCCAGCGCTGTGTCAGGGTGAGGAAGCGGTCACAGACAGGGTGTGTGAAGAACTCTCCTTTCACCGCCTTTCTTCTGTCTGCGCCGTCTCAGGATGACATGCAATTCATACCTGGTGTATTCTATAAGCCCTTCTCACTGATCCTGAGGTGCAAATCCCCCCAGGCAATGGCCGGGCTCAGTGTATCACAGCCTTTAGAACAGCACGGCGCGCAGACAGACAGGCGGACACACAGACAGGAAGACGGAGAACAATGCCGCCAATTGTATAAGGATGGAGTGGGAGGAAGGCTCCTATCTGGGAAAGAAAGTTGGAGCACGGAAAGAGGAAGACAGTTCAGTGAGAGTGCGGGCTGATAGCGAGAGACTTGGAGGCAGACGGGCAGGCATGGGTACGGGCAGGAGGATAGGCAGGCTGACAGGTGACAGGTCAGCGGGATGGGGCCGTCTCCCTCCACCTATAATTAGATCCTCCGCGGGCGATGAGAGTGTGCGGTGGTACACTCTAATCTTTCATTTCCACTTCTACTCCACCTGCTGTTGAAGAGAGCAGCGTGCAAAGTAGAGATTTTAGAATGAAGGGGAAAGACTCTGACTCACTGTTTTTTTGTCATGATTGTCACTACGGTGTCGGGCTCTCCAGTGATTTTACAGTTACACTTCCAGTCGAAGTCATCGTGGGTTGTTATTCTCGCAGCAATGCCCCCCCCCCATCTACTTATCTCTTTATTTCAGACATCGACACAGTCGCTTGTGTTTGAAAGCAGACAGAAAAGTCAGAGTTTAGTTTTGTCTGTGACGCGTTGCGCTTCAAATAGTCCACGTGTCGAAGGTGCGTGGTGAGAATCGCCCAGACAGAGTGGATCTGGCACTGGTTTTCATCACCCACTCATCAGCAGACTGCGAGTTCGGCGAGAGAAAAGTTCTTTTTTGTCAATGGTTTATTATAGTTCCAACACGGAGCAAGTACAATGGAACATGTAAATACTGGAGGAGGGAAAGCCGCTTCTTACGCTGCCGTCTGACGGTCCGTTAAGGGCGACAACAAGGTCTGGGCGGGCTGTCATTACAAGCCAAGTGCCATGCCACAATCCACACTGGTGCCCCTGCCCACTCCAAGGGCATCCACCGTACAGTCACTTCTCCTCCTCCAAGTCATCATTTCCAATTAAGTTAGTGTTTGGAGCTGTCTAAAGCAGCATGCCACCATGTGCTTTAATGAAAGCAGCTCCCACTCCTATCTTTATATCTTTAGGCAGTGGTAATAAGGTAACTGATTCAGACATTGACAGATGGCCTCTGCTTGCCTCTCAGATGTGCATAATTATACCACTAGTGTCTGCTCTTTTCCACAGTGGCAGGCAGCGCAGGGCTTCTCGGGGTATGCCAGTAGGAAACACTGCAGCGGTGGGTCTAGCTTTAATATACATTACAATACATTATTTATCATGCGCGCAGACCAGTCCTAGCCTTTTACTCTATATACATCCTGTAATGCATTACCACTGCTGTGGTTTTTACTGGGACTGCGGGATGCTCATGTAGTGCTTTACCAGGAATACTTAGCCATTATATCACTCAGTCCCACAGGCCAATTCTCTGACCTCTGCACAGCATGCAGTCTGCATTGCTGTCCTGTTTATGTAGATTCATGTATGCATTATGAGGTAGTTGTTGGTACGGTGGTGTGCAAGGTATTCAAATTTTGCATGAGGGATCACCTTTCTAGTTCACGGTAAGCAAGCGAGCAGTAAAAAAAAACGTAAAAAGAAAAAGGCCCGAGTTGGTTTTATAATGATTTTAAGATCATCTCCTCATGAGTCGCGCTAAGCAAGCTGCATGCTGGTCTATTTAGTCGGTAAGCTGCAGCCGTGTGTGTTTTGCGCGAGAGGGGGAAAAACTCCGGCAGGAGAGGGAAGACTCGCAGCATTGTCGCTGTTTGTGAGTGCAGGAGGTTACTTGTTTTGATTGTGCAAACTCATCAGCAGAGTCCGCGCGGTTTGAAGTTGCCTTCAGTTTTTCCACCAATGAGCTGGAGTTTTGAAATAGCTTCTCTAATTAGGTAATGTAATAAGCAACAACAACAACAAAAAAAAAAGAATAGGAAAGAAACCTTTCGCATGCATTTAGACAAAGTTTTGGCAAATCCTCATAAACATTTTAATCAGTGAATGGAAATACAAACAAGAAATTTAGATTCCCCCCCCCTCCTCCTCTTGTTTATGCTACAGTAATGAGCGGAGGATCTGCGCTTTTCAAGAGTTTGAGAAAAGAACATGCTGTTGTCAGAGAGAGAGAGAGAAATGTGACAGCTAAAATCTTCATAAAATAACTGCCTTTAGATGTGCTTTTCACCAAGACTGAGCGAGATGAATGTGCTATACATCAGCACTGACTGCAGAGGGGTCACCCAGAGTTCCTTGCTGCACTCGCCCACTCCGCCTGTAGATGGAGCTACAGCACCGCTGGAAACGCGAATCGAGGCGCTAAAGAGATCAGATCGGTTACTTTTCCCAACAGGAGCCGTCCGTGGGAACAACTTTGAGTGAAATCCTCCGTTCTGTGCGTTAGACGAGGAGACACAAGTTTCCTCCACAAGAGTAAAAAAGAGGATGAAGGGCGGGAAAAAAAAATGCTAAATGAGCAAGTATTAACCAGCCAAATTAATCTGTTTCAGAAGTTTAGAGTTAAGAACAATTTTGATTCAGATGAAATGGATGAAAGGTAGAAAAAAAAGGATCATTTACACTTGAAAGCTGATTTTGAGCTTTGCTGTCATTAGGCCGCTTTAAGTATTTAAGTAGAATTAATATTTTAACATATGAGCTGCCTCGTCTGTCAGGAGTTGGACTAAAAAGAAACCTGTATACCTTATGTGAGTATTTGAACTGTTTTCTTTTTGACACTGCCAGGTAGCAACTGCTTTAGACATCATTTGACAGCCTGTGAAATGCTGATTGCCTCACATCACACACTGTAAAGATGGCATTTGATGAATGTTTGATGCGGTGCAGCTGTAAACACACTTGGCAGCTGCAACGGGTGCTTTTTTGGGGCTGATAGAATCATCGTCTCCCCAGATGAGGGCAGGACGGGGTCAGATCTGGCTCCAGAGGTCCCGGGAGACCACCTGTGTGCAGCCGCAGCAGTCGGGGCCATTAACCAGAGCACCAGCCCGGCCGAGATCAAGGCCGTAATCAGAGTTGTCATAATTGTTCTTGTTAACACTGTCCCTGAAAACGAGATGCTTTGTGAGTCTTGGATCTGCTCTTTTGTGGTTTGCTGCATTGCAGTGTGGCTGGGCTTTTGTGAGAACAGCGAGAGGACTGTGCGCGCCTGTGAATTGTCTCCTTGTTTCTGCTTTGCATCTGTTTTCTCTCTGTTTGAAAAAGTTGGAGGCCTTAAGGAGTGGGTTTCTTTAGTCTCCCGGGGGTTACACTCTCCATCTCCTTGGCTGTGGGAGTTCTCACAGGCTGTGCAGTGGGAATGTGTTTAGCAAAGAGGGAAAAAAACGATGGCGGCGTGTGTATTCATGTTTTGCGGTTTGAGATCTATTAATTATTAAGTGATGGACTGTGACAACTTCCAAACTTCTCAGCAGTGCCCTCTGATTTAACACAGGATTATTATTTTGCTGCCGTGGTTGACAGCTCTTAGGGATGGCTGAATACAATGTGTAACCTTGGCACATGTCACCTTATTAGAGGCATTAATTAGCTTTCTTCACCAATTTTCATCTAATTGGGGAATTTCTCGGTTTTTATGGTTGGAAATAATAAAACATGAATATTTTTTTGTTTTGAAACAGAAATGCACACTTAATACATTCAAAAACATTATTTAGTGTTGTGAAACATGAAAAGGGAAGCACTCGTAAGGGAGGACTTTATCCGTGCATCTGCTGTACTTTGTTGTTTTAGATTATGCATGTTTTCAGCCGAGTTGAAGTACGCTCTGTGTTTGACCCCATTGTGTGCGCCGTATCATAATGACCGCCTTTAACACAGCCGCCACCTTCCTACTCACAGAGGACACCTCTCTCCGTGCAGCTGAAGCAGCGACCTGTCCACCCCTGTGTGTGGCTGTTTCGGGGGCCGGCCTTGGCCCCCGACGCGTTAACGTGTGTGAGCTGAGCTGACAGCGAGAGAGAGTCCACGCCACTCCCCTTCTCCCCTCCACCTCCTCAGGGGAAAAGGCTCGCATGGCAGATCTGTCACCCAGGAGGTCGCTCAGTGTTAACGCTCCCGACACGGATTAAACACTAGTGGCCAGTGCCGTAGTGCGGGGTCAGTGTAGCCACCACTGACAGGCACCACAGGGCCCCCGCTGACTGCCCCGCTCCAGCCTCGCACTGGCGCTACTCTGGCCCCGGCATGTGTCAGACAGGCAGGGAGACAACGGCCAGAGCTGGCCCTGTGAGCAAATGCTAATGCTTCGCCTCGCACAGCTGCTGTTCCTGCGCGCTTTGATAAAGCACTATCAATATTGCATTTTACTGTGCAGGCGTTCTTACAAGCTGTGGCATTTGCTTATCGTTTTGCTCCCACCAACCTTTTGTTTACAACTTTGAAAAAATGCTAAACAAAATTTAGTAAATTAAAGTGAATCACACCAGTCGTAATATAACTTTCTAATTTATTCAACGATTGCTGTTGTTTATATTTTCTTTGAATCTTTGAGTAATATTTACGCTTCCTTATTTTTTTCAACAATTCAAGACGCACAACTTCAACAGCACGTGTTTAGAAAAAAAGGTAAATTACATCATTTTTAATGGGTAAAAAAAAAGTGTTGTTCACCAATTAATATTTTAGTTTTTTTCCCAGCCCGACATTGTTTTTACTACACGACTGCTAAAACCGCTGTCGCCCCATTGAAGAGGCGCTAGAGAATTGCCGTCCTATTGGTCTCTTTTGAATGTAGCCTCTCTATTTTACCCCTTATCCTCGCTCACTCAGTCTCTCTCTCTTTCTCTCTCTGTCTCCCTCTCTCTCTCTCTCTCCCTCCCTCCCTCTCGCTCTCAGTCGATAAGACTTGAGCTGAACGTATGTGAAATATTTATTCAGCGTTAGCTCAGAGCACCATGGCTGCCCACACACTCTACCTGCCCTGAAGAGAAATCTTATCTGTGCTTCCTCTGCCTCTGACACCCCCTGAAAGCCTGTCCCCACACTGGCCTGAGCTCAACACAAATTACATGTCTCATTGCTCTGCATTTACAGCTACTTTAAAGCCCGCCGCTTCTGTCCCCGGCATGAGCCCCTTCAACCAGAATCCGCTTCAGCTCGGCCGAAAACAAAACAGGACTTGCACGAGTTGAGCGGCTGCTCGTGCCTCAATATTTTTATTTTAATCTTTTTCTCCATTATTTTACTTGAGATTGTAATCTCGAATGATTTTACTTGATTTTGATTTTACTAAGAAAATTACTAGAATTAAAAGTGCATCAACTGCAAAGTATTTGTTTCTATTTTTCTATGAATAGTAATTTGATATTTTTTATTTGTTTTTGCGTCCCATTTAATGCTCTTTATTTTCACGCTGATTCCCTTTTTCCTGTTGCTACCACACACACGCAGACACAAACCCTGCAGCCTATAGTCGGTCTTAAACTCTTTCTGTATATGTTCACGTAATCTGGCATCCGTCCACAGCCCCCATGACTGACCCTCATAATGCTGGCTGGCGCTCTTCTCGCTTTGTTTAGCTTTCCAAGTGGAGTGCAACTGAAGAGAAGTAGTGAAGCCAGAGCCAAGATTAAATCTTGTGTTTTTGGTTGGTTCGTAGTTTGAAAATAAGGGTATTTTTTGAAATGTACCACATGGAGGGGAAGAAAAACAGCAGAAAGTTTTCAGTGGGTTTTTTCCCACTTACACAGGAGTGATACGAGATGGCTCCTTGTGTAGTGACATTATACTAATTTAGCACAACAGCAGTATTATTTGTGTTAGACTGATGTCATGCATGTATTTATAGCTTGTTGTTTGCTGTAATGTATAAGGAGAGCATTTGGCAGCCTTGCAGTCTGGCAGTGTGTCTGCCAGTCAGTGGTTTAGGTTGCTGGATTGGGCCACCCCCTGTTAATCAATTTACAGGATGGTAAAAAACTTTTATAGAAGGTGTCTTTGTCCCTTTGTTCCTGCTCCGATCCTTTCTCCCTCTCCTGGGAGAGTGTGGGTGGTGGGAGCTGCCATGCTTGCTCAGCTTTAAGTTATTTTATTCACACTTTTAATCGCTGAGTGCTTTATTATTAGGTGCTGGATTCTGCTGGCCAGGGGATCTGCATGAGAAGGCGCAGAATGCATTTAGCGGAATCATATTAATGGCACTATAAAACAAATCTGTCAGGCTGTTCTTAACCCTCCTGGCAGAATTGCTCTGCCCAGGGTTGCCCCCTTCTCCAAGCGCTTACAGGTGGCTAAGGAGAGTGCATCTCCATCATCTACTCCACCGTGTGCTAATAGTTTTATTAATTCATTCTTTTTTCTCCTCCCTAGGCACCCCGTGCATAATCACACAGACATTTTTCAGCTAAATGGTGTTTGTCAAGGGAGGTTTCCTACATTAGAGACTCTCCTCCCAGACATACATACCAACACTTGTTCAATTACAAGTCGCTCGTTATCCAGTTTGGCTGCGCGCAAACCAAAACGCTCAGGTATATTATTAATTAATGGCTCCCTCGCTTTTGTTTGGTTGCATTTTCTTTTTCGGTCACATAAATTACAGTTTTACCTCTCGAGCAACATATTAGCATTGTTGTGTTGTGGTAGTTCAAGGTCTTGCATGTCATTTGTAATTTGTTGACGATAATAAAAAAAAAACATTCAGCCTGACAGTGAAGTCGAGTCAAATATGGTATGTTCTTTTTTTACATACAAATTTACACTCTCTCTTGGAAGATTGCACTTTGTCCCACACGCCTTTTAATCACACAGCGGTTTGCTAATAAAATATAAACCACTTACTGGGGAATTAGTTCTGTCTCCATTTCACAGAAACTCTGTAGAGTGTGAGGAGACAAGGGGAAGTTACACTCCTGCCTCTGCTCATTACTGCGGGATATCTGACGGCAGAGTCTCAGTCAGTGCACCTGAGTGAAGGAATCCGGGAGGTTTTCCCAGATGTTTCTCTCCATCGTTTTTATTAGTGTTAAAAAAGCATGTAAATCCTGAACACATGGGTTGACATACCATGAGGGAGGAATTGAGGAGGTATTTCTGACAGTTTTGGTTTATACCCTCATTTAAGCTCTCAGTTTAGACACAAAGCATTGTATTTCTGTAGGCTTTTATCTTGTCCACTGAGCCAGAACGCGGTGAGCAGAAATTTGCATTAGTGGGCGATTATGAATACCTGTGACAGATTCTCTCTGCTGGCTCCCTGGGCGGAAATGAATTGGCTCCCTCTGTTGACTTGCACAGGAAGACAGAGACCAAGCAATTAGACTTTAGTGGTTAATGTAGCAGCTTTTGCAAGGAGGGCAAGGAGGTTCAACATTCCTGCTGGGCTCATGTCAGTTTCCAGGCACATTTCCCCCTCCTTTTTCTCCCTTTTTTTATGAGAATACTGGGAATATGACAAGCTACCTGTCCACCAGCCAGCACAATTCCTCTGGGGTGAGGGGAGCGTCGCTTTAGAATCGCCTCATGGGAACTGAGGTGACAACACATGACGTAAGTTATTCATAACAGAGAGAAGATGTACTGCAGCTATCTCTGCACATCATGCATATTCATTGTTTACCTTTTTTATCCCTCACCAGTTCTAGTTTGTTGCTGTATACGTGATTCAAATGAGCTCTTGAAAAAAGGATAACAATAACATATTGTTCATATTGTTCATTTCCTTGCATCTCGGACATCCCACTGTGTTCCTGCATTATGCTGCACCTCACCCACATGTTTCCCAGGTTGTGTTGGGGAGGGGGGGATACTAAGCAATGCAGTGGCGAAGCCTCGGGCACTTTGGGCCACGGTGTTGTCTGCATTACTCATGGAACACGTTTCCCTGGTGGCTGTTTGAACCTCGGCCTGGTGTGGCAGTAGGTAGACTGGCCCCCAGAGCAACACGCACGGACTCCACATCGCCGCTATGACAGGAGCAGTCTGCTGTTTACAGGCCTGCTATTGAGGCCTGAAGGCCTCACTACTTCACATCCTGTCTCGGGCTTAACTCGAACATATTGTTCGTACTATGAGCAGCCTCCAGCTCTTTGCGCCTGGGCTCCAGAGTGCTACCGTTGCGTAGGTTCAACAAAGCAGCCACAGCGTTTTTCAATGTATAAAATGAACCTTGAAGGAAAAAAAAAAAAAGCTTATCGTGAAAGTTAAATGAGTAAAACTGTGGTCGAGGATGCATTAATTATAGAGGAAAACGTATACAAAACTTGAAATGAGACCTAGTTAATGCAGGATGTATGTGGTGAATAGGAGGAGACCATATGTTGGGTTTATTGGCACTTTTTCACACAATGGTAGATTTCAAGATTCGACTTGCTGTGGGGGACATTTTCATTTCATCCCTGTCAACCTGCTGGTGTGATCCTCCTCACACATTCCTGATAATTTCAGTTGGAGGCAGACTCATTAGGCTGTCACTAAATGGGTTTAAATGCAGCCGTCCAATTAGTGCTCTGCTGTGAAATGCGGTGGGTGTTGTGCAACGTGCTTAGCACCACTCCTTTACAGAATTATGAGGGATTACTCATTCAGTGTGATCCATCTTATTTCTACCAGGGGTCTTGGCTTTTCTCAGTATCGCCACCACGGAGGGGGTAAATGTTGCAAATGCTTCTCCCGTTGCCATATGTGCTTCGTCAGAGAGCGCTGCTGCTTCTGAATCTAAGAGGATTTGATGTGCGAGTTAAAAGACATCATATCGCGCCTATCCATGTCATACTTTCTGTTGAGCGGCGAGGCACTCTGCCAGCACGCTGCTGCTGCTGTCTATACTGCAAATAGGATTTCAAGATATTAAAAGTTGAACGTCTATTACTTTCAAACCACCGGGAGTAAAAATCTGTTGCCACTGGCAAGCAAATCTCAGAGGCTTTACAGCGCTGTAGTGCTCTTCATGAGTTTCGGGACGTGGTTAAATCCATTACATGTTTTGTGTGTTTTTGCGAACAGGTTTGCGGAGATTTGAAAGCTGGGCGAGCGAACTGTAACGCGACGTGCTCTGCGTTTGCTGTGTGTTGCTCTGTCTCCCCAGATCTTCCTGGTGACGGTGTGGCACTGGGAGCTCTTCATGCTGCCCCTCTTCATGCTGCTGCTCATCGGCTGGAACTACTTCCAGCTGGCTAAAGGAAAGGCCAGCTCCAACCAGGACCTGGTGAGTGATGAGGGCTCCGCTGTATTTATTCATACAGATCTGCTGATGCACTCTTTCACCGTGGAAAATGTATTCAGTACATTAAGCAGCTCTGGCCAAACTCTGATTGAATGAAATCCTCTCCGTACACACAAGGGAAATTGCAATTTTACAGTAATGTGAACTAACTGCTCTTACACTTTCATGTATACTATATAATAATAATACTGGAGTCACTGTGTGAAATGCACCCCACACTACCGACAGTCCTGGCAGCTTTCCACGTGGGTTATAGCTGGTTAGAATACTTTCTGCATTGTCTCCGAGGACCTAATGAAACATCATTCAGTAAAAAAAGGCACACAAATTAAATTGCTTTAAATGTATGTGAGGCTTATAACCTATATCGTTGCACCACATTTGTAAAGACGACAGCTCTCTCTTGTACGTAACACTATCCCCGCGCTGTCTACTGTTATGGAAATTATGCTCGCCCTACACATGCCTGTGAAGGTTAATGCTCTTCACACTTCTGACTGCCCCCCAATTTCGTTGTGTTGTACACCCTCTCACTGGCCAGCCAGGGGCCAGGCATGTTCACGCACCCTCCCCAAAGCAAAATCCCCGGCCCAGTCATCGTGTTTACGGCTACTGGCTAAGATGCCGTCCCCCGGCAATGTTAAAGCTCAGGCTCACCCCCATATCCAGTGTGGAGACTCTGTCACCCCCTCTGTGACCCTCTGGCCGGCAATGACACAGCTCTGTACCCAGGCAATGTCACAGCGTGCACCACGGTGGGGTCAGGGATGACTTGATATAAAGTGATCTAGGCAACAACATACAAATTAAATGTGTTTTTTTTTTCCTCTCCTCTTTTTCTGTGCGCTTATGTTGTGGAGAAAAGAGATTGCTTTGGTGTGACAGTGCTCTTGTGAGGAAGGCCCTTTTTCACCTCTCCTTTTGTGTGAGGTCACGCCTGTGATGCAGTCTCTATGGAAACAAGCCTCTCCCAATAGGGGTGAATGTACTCAAAGAAAATTTCATTACGAGGTGTTTGTTAAAAATGCTCCAGTGCCCACATGTCCCATTCGTTGAAAATCACCCTCTACCCTTTATTTTCTCTCAGGTGAACATGACCATGGGTGACGACGAAGAGGAAGACGAGAAGGTATTTTATCTTGTCTCCTCTTAACATTTTACGGGATAATATATTTCGATACTGCATTGTCTGTTTCTGCTTTTTATTATCGCGTGGAAAAATACATATATCGTAACATAGTGCTGTTTTAAATGCCGTTCTTATCCTTATATTACTCAATAGTTTGTATAGAACTTCTTTTTGGACCCCACTGATACGTCCTGCTGAATAACCAAGGCTACGTTGGACGTGCAACATTGTCTGCATGCTGGCAGAGGGTACAAATCATGTTCAGCATAAGCTGCGAGTCCTACACAAATGAGCACTTCTTTAAAAGTGTCCTACAGAAGTAAAGAGCCATACATACATACTTGAGTTGTTATTTTAGCAGAGTTGCAATGAAGGCCAATTCCTACAAGCTTTTTTTTTCTAACCAACATAAGAGTCTTTTCTTCTGCACCCCAAATGAGGGCAACAACTATGAAACAATTGCAGCGTGTCGCTCTTTGTTCGGTTCATCAGGGTGTTCGCTGTCACTCCATAATGCACTCGTGTTAGACGCTGCCGCGCTTTTGAGAGTCCATGAATCAGATTCAAACCATATTGTCAAATTTAAACAGCTGCTCTTAAAAAGGAAAAAAAAAAGAAATCAGTCGATGTTATAATTGTTTGAATCAGTTACCTTGAGAATGACTTTTTACTACCAGAAGAAATGAACAAAGTACCGTAACCCTGCGAGCCCGCGCTCCGCCCTGAAGGTTATCAATCTTTGTCACGAGTATGTGAGAGATCATTAAAAATGATGTTTATTGTTACACATCTCCTGTGTCTCATATGAAGAAAATCAGCAGGAAATCTTTAAGTAGCCTGAAAATTATACTTCCCTCAGCACATAATATTCAATTATACACATCCCACTGTTTCCTGTAAAGAAGGAGAAAGTTAACAGGGACGTGTAATATTGCTTTATGGCAATGAAGTGTGGAACTAACGCAAAGCCTCCCAGCAATGACCCCTGCGCTGCGTGTCTAGGCCCGGGATTCATATCCATAATGCGCTCAATATATTCTGTTGTGATGACCAGGGGCTAGAAAAAAGCCAGCTTCTTTTAAAAACACAGGCACATCCACCAAATCTTGTCTGAAAGGATGCGCTAATTCACAGATGAAACTCGCATGATATCTCTGTGCACGCAAATGGGGAGCCACGCTTCCTATCCTTGACACCACCGACTGGTGCTTAAACAAACAATGTCGACGTATAAAATTCAGGATTTTGTGAATATGACATTTATAAAAAAGGATTACTTTATTGCACATCTTTATTTTTTTTTATCCTTTTTTACCTTGAAACTTTAATTTGTAACGGTGAATGTTTCCATTTTTGGTTTAGGAAATAGCAGCCAGTGGTTTACATTTCTCTCTCTGTGCCACGTGTTTGCAAACTCAGCCTTTGCCTCTTGAAGCTGTTTGAAAGGTTCTCCGTGAGCTTTCTAAGCTCCTTCACACTCGGAGGAAATGAAATATATCCTTTCATTTACTAATTAAGCAGTCACCCATGTTTGTTTTAAGCTGTCAGCTTTAATTTAAAGTGGCTTATTTGAAAGTCTTGTTATGGTCTCGCTGTCACTTGAATGTGATATCATGCAGTCAGATCAAGCAGTGTAGCTTTACACACCCTATCAAAGTCTTCTTTAAAAATATTTGGGGTTAAAGAGTGATCAGTGTTAAATTTGATGGCTTCAAAGCTTCGCTTTTTTCCCCCTAGTCTCTCCTCTAACATGTGAATAAAGGCTTTTCCCTCTGAGAAGGTTATGATTACCACTCAAATATGTTTTTATCCCCCTTTTTCCCCCTTGAGGAAGGAAATATGTAAACCTCAGACAGAGCAGCAAGAATGTGAAGGCATGACGTTAAAGAGAGACGAAAGGCAAGGCAGTGTTACAGCAGGATAATACAGAACAGATTCTCTGCCTGTGAACAAATCTGTCCTCAGGGAAGGAGACAGCTTACAAATTATGTGTGGGCAAAGTGACTTCCCTTTGGCCTTAGGTATCAATTGAGCAGATAGACAATATTTAATCATAACATAAAGAAACAGAGAGGCAAAACAAGTCCATAGATCTCCAACAGAAATGAACAGGGAAGATGAAACGGCCCTTTCATTGCCCCCCGGCTGGCAGCGCTGGTCCGGGGTTGACTTGCTCACAGAGCCCTGCCCAGGGGACATGAGAGGAGGGCGAGGGGGCGGTTGTGGGGGTGCTAGACTGGGCTCCGGGGTTACTCCATCTCTCACCCAACCGTCCGCAGTCACCGCTGGGTCTCCTTGAGCGCACCAGTCAGAGGGGGCGACCCGTGTCACGATCGGTGCGCTGCGATACGAGACGCGGGGACTCGGCAGCACATCACAGCCTTTCCCCGGCAAAATATTTGTTAGCTGATTCCAGTGATGTTTGAGATAGCCGGGAACACAGGTGTTATTCATTTAGACAGACTTCATATCTTTGTCAAAAAATATTCAGTCAGAGATTTCAAATTTGGCACCGTTTATTCTAATTAAAATTATGCTAAATGAGCTTTTTTTTTCTCCCAGCCTTTGATAACACCACACGTCTGTGAGAGCATGTTTACCTTTGTGCAGGAGATCAAATTGGTTCTCCATTACCGCACCTTAAAAGGAAGCTTTTACAATTTTATCTGAAATGAGAATATGATTTCACACAGGTTTTCTAATCAGTAGACATTTAGGACTCATTTAGCCCAGCCCCAATTTACCCGTCCCTTTTTTTTTCCCATTTAAGGAGGCGATCTTTTATTTATTTTCTGTTTTCTCTGCACTCCTGTACACGCCGGAAAGAGAAATGAACAAAGAATATCATCACACGATTAATGTAGGAAAGACTTCAGCTTTGGTCGCTAAGGAGATGGAGGATTTCAGGAATCTTAAAGCAGATGAATAATGATAATCACGAGAGCTCAGCCTCTTGATGCATACTTCAGAGTACATCTATTTGTCTGGGTTTTTTCTTCCTTTTAGAAATGAAAGCCAATATGTTTTCTCTTCTTTCTTTTTTTTTCTTCTGCTGGTGCTGTTTTTCAGGCTAGTTTTACCTTGCTTGTGTATCCACCAGCAGTCAAATAACGCTTCATATCTCATCGTGCATTTGAATCCCAGATCATGTAATTGGGTTTGTCTGGGGAGGGAAAAGAAACTAGTTTAAATGGAAATATAAAAAGAATTTCCCAACTGATGAGGCTCCGCATCAAACGAGCCATCGCGCTGCGACTTGTGGTCTATCAGGAACTTCCACGCGCAGATTGCAGAGGCTTCCAGCGAAACTCCTAAACGGCTCCTCGCTTTCACGATAAACTTGGGATAAAGAGCTTTAATGAACATGTGACGTGGAGTGAAGGACACGGGAAGGTTTGCACGGCTGCAGCGAAGTTGAGCAAGACGATGCGCGAGATGATGCGCCAACGCACGTCTCCTTCGCTGGTGATGAGGCCCTGAGATGTTAATCTGAACGGAGGCATATTTGTGATAGTTTTTCCTTTTTTGGACAGCGCTGAGCCTTCAGTGTCTGTCCAGATCCGAGCCCAGTGGGGGAGGCTCCGCTAGTGTGGGAATTGCTCTCTTCCTGCGCCTTTCGTGGAGGAGAGTGGGCCCAGCAGTGGGGAGTCTCTCCGTGCTGGCAGACAGTGCGTTCCCAGGGGCTGTCTCATGAAGCTCTGATAAAGGCATTCTGTCTGGGCCCTGTCAATGCACACAGGCTGCGGCTTCAGCTGACTTGTAACACAAACGTATAGACATCCCCAAGCCTCCTGTTAGGGTCCATTAGAGCGCCCTCCCCCAACACTCTCGTCCCCCTTCTCCCTCTCACTCTCTTCCTCTCCCACCCTTCTCTCTGTCATCATTGCTGTCATTATTTCCTCCTTTTGATGTGAGGCTTCTCAGCCCTCTTTAGCTTGTGTTAGCCGTGTTATCTCCAGTCACTCCTCTGCCCTGGAAGGCTTCACAGTTGTCATTACTTTCAAAGCTCGATGTGATCACATTTATTTCACTTTGAGACAACCAGGCCCACTCTCCCATGGATTGAGGTAATACTCTTTTCCAGATTTGCTTTAAGCCCAATGCATTGAATGCAAATATCATGCAGGGCGATGTGCTTTGACAAGGAAAGGACTACAACTGCACGTCTCACTGGTGTCTGAAGCCGGCTGGAGTGTTTTTCTCATGCAGGGAGAATGTTAGGAGAGGTTAGAAAGCCAGGCCTGACAGATTTGTAAAAACATGTTCGTACTCGTCCTGCGCAGGCTGCTGGAATGAAATCTCTCCTAAGTTGTGAGGCCCCTGCACTTCTTGTCTAGGTCGTCTTGTCTGCCTGATTGCAGATGGCCATTTTGTGTACTTTTCATCCACCAGAGAGTCTTGATTGTGCTGCACTTGTGCAACAGCTCTATTGTGTGTGGCGGACAAAAGCCGAAATCTCTCAGCCATCCACATAACAGCTTCTGAGCACTAGGTCTGTCTCATCTTCAAAAGCATAGTCTGAAGATGTACAGTGTTTGCTCATTACGGGCCATTCAATAGATAAATCACACATAATAGCCGGGCGGAGATAAACTGGTCTTTGCCTACCCTGCCCAACAATTGACATACAGTGTACCTCATCAGTGCCCATGCATTTTTTATGTCTCTTTTTAGGAATCTGGAAAGAAGGGCTTGATGGATAAGATACATATGGTGCAGGAGGTGGTGCTGGTTGTCCAGAACGTGCTGGAGGAAATCGCAAACATTGGAGAACGGACCAAGAAGTAAAGTCCCAGTTGATGATATTTCACCTCTGATAGATCAATACTTTATTTATACTTGTATCAAATATGTGTGAGTCTGAACTTTTTTTCTATTGTACCCTAATTTTTCACTGTTGTTCTCTTGCAGCATATTCAACTGGTCTGTTCCATTCATGTCCTGCTTGGCCTGCTTGGTGCTTTTTGCAGGAGCAGTGCTGTTATATTTTATCCCTCTGCGATACATTGTGCTCATATGGGGTGAGTTTCATGTGTCAGTGTGCATTTTGATTCAAAAAAATTGCGTAGTTCTCTGGAAAAAATCGAAAAAAAAAAACCTTACACTTTGCTTCTTGCTCTGTCCCAGTTTTGATTTTAGGCCACAAAACACGAAAAAGTTGTTCAATGCTCCTAACTGCAAATCTATGATTTAATGAAGTGTAGTAATTCAAGCACTCTGCCATCTCTACACCTCTGCAGAGGCACAGAGATCAGACAGCTGCAGAGGTTTGCTCTGCCCAGTGTGGGCTGATACAGCAGAGCCCAGCAGAGGCATGACCGAGGGTTTGTGCGAAAACAAAGCAGAGGTAGAGTAGCGAGCTGTATATAATACATGATGTCCTTGGGCAGTCTGTAGGCTCCTGGTCTAGCCTCTCATTATCTGCTGTAGTCATACAGAATAGACCGTCATCTCAGTGGTCAGGGAGATATGCTGCCCTTAACAGGCTCTCCTCCTCCAGCTGTAAGCCCACAACCACTGTACTTCCACACTGCCTTCAACACAATCAATACCAAAAAACCACCATATCAAACAAAAAACACACAGTCTGAGACACTCCTCTGCCTCCCCAGTTAACCCCCATCTCTGTGGTTGCAAGGCAAGCCTTTCAAGTTGCTTGCACATATTTAAGTCCTTAGGTTCTTTGTCTGCATGCTGAGGTACAGGCAGTACTGAGCTGTGAATATAATGGTCCCATTACAAGACCCCAGAGATATTTTTTTCCTCCGTGGTGTGCAGCCATGTGCAAAGTAAATATAGTTGTGTAAAGAAAGATCACACTGAGGCAAACAAAAGTGAGAAAAATAGTTGTCACAAATTTGTTCGTGCTGAAAGAAGGAGCAACCGTTTGATTGATATTGCTTAATGCTGATTCGTCTCCATTGATTGACCCTGCTTAAATTCATTTTGGCTGAAAGGAATCAATTGAAACTGCGTTATATAATAGCGTCGGTGAAACACTGGTGGGAGGTCTGTGCAGTGTGCGAGGAGGGTTACACAGCTCTTTTTGTTCGTTCGACTTTACGTGGTAAAACAGTGTAAAATATGCTGCCTGTGTGACACCTTTATTTATTAATGTGTTCTTGTTTTCACAGGTGTTAACAAATTTACCAAGAAGCTGCGCAACCCATATACTATTGACAATAATGAAATACTGGATTTCCTCAAGAGGGTGCCTTCTGATGTTCAAAAGGTAAGGGTCCAATTTTACATACAGATAGGGAGGGAATTCCCTGAAGATGTCTGCATTATTTGCTGTACCAGAATTCCCAAGTGTTGTGTGGAAATATATCCTCTGGCTTTGTTTGATTATTAATGGACTCTCGGCTTTAAAGCAGCCCTGGCCCAATTATTCCTCGGTGCAGCTCCGCGTAGTCACTGTGGCGCCTGAACGCAGAGATGCTCAGATCCGTCCTCGGCCACATTGCCGCGGCCGCGTCCGTTATTAGCAATTTCACGTGTCTGATTGAAGCCCGGTGACATTAAAGTTGGTGATTGGCTGACTGCCGGCGGAGGGCTCCTGACGTCTCTGCCTGTTGTGTCAGCACAGAAACTCTGATGTGGCCTCAGTCACTTCAGGGTGGTGGAGTCAATTAATGTAGTAGTGAGCCCCAGTCGTCTTGCTGGGTGCCATATGTGATTACATATTAGCCATGGCTGATATGTCATTTGCATTTACATCACAGAGCTGAGAAGGGCTGTCAGGCGGGCGGTTATAAGTGGTGCTGGGTGCTTTCCGTTCTCCTGCCTGAGAGAGTTTTGCTTAGCCAGGAAATGAAGTGCCACACACAATGCCTTCATCTCGCAGGTAACTCACCAGACAGAATTCAACAAGAAATCCTGACAGTCTGGATCTGGCAAGACACTCTCACCCCAGTCTGTTTCTCAGCTGCACCCTTGATGTCCTCCTGCAGCAAGCCATTGCTGACTCCTCTGTGATGTTGGAGGGAGCCTGTGTTGTTTGAGATTTGGCTGACTGAGTTGGCAAAACAAGGTGGTGAATACATTTTGATTCCGGATCCTTTGTATGTCTCCTTCCCCCATTGGGAGACAATGTTTGAGCTTTGAAAATGACTCACTTTCAAATCCCATGGAAACAATACTTTTTAGCCCGGTTTAAAAGAGGAACTACATCTCGAAAATAGCTCCAATCATAAAAAACAAAACACTCTTAAGATTCATCATGAGTACGTTTCATTATGTACTGTGAAAAAAATAACCTTAACATCATATACACAGGAGACCCAAAACAATAGACCACATATTTTGTTTTTGTTGACTTAGAACTTCAATCCTCAGATAGGTGTGGACACAAAACACCACAAAGGCTGAAAATTGACTCCTGTCTTTCTTGCAAATGTGACTTGGCAATTAGTGCCTGTGCACATCTACAAAGTCTGCCTCAAACGGGGACTTCTGACAACACTGTGTCTGTCTTGAAATAAGAAGCATCTGTCAGTTCTGAGGACAGTTTCATGTTCTGATGCAGGAGGCAGTCACTTTGTTCCCACATTCCATCTCCCATTCTAATAATGGAGACCAGCTAATTAGCATAGAGTTCTTACCTTTATTCAACAGATTCGCCGTATTGTTTGAGCTCAGCAACCAAGCTTCAAAAGCAAGTTTTCAAATTCCAACTCCTTTTCAGTTTTTCCCTATGATCAGTCCTCTTTGGATTATGATTTTTTTTTTCCAACACTGTAGCCGTTTTTTGTTGGTAATTTTTAAAAGGAAAGTGAGAGTATATTTGGAGTCATAACTGGGAAAAAAACACCGTGTTTTTGAACATCACAAAACGGTAATCTGGTCAAAAAAAAAAAGGCAAATCTGAAACGTGAGAGAATCTATATCGGCTTTATTTTACATATGTAACTTGCAGCAAAAAAAGCAAGGTTATGAGTTCAGGAATCGCATTCCAGGTCTTGTTGTAGCCTGGAGGAATCAAAGTCACACCAAGCGTTCATGAAGTCACGAAGAAAGTTACACATCAGCCGATGTTGGTAACTTCGCAACCTCAACAACACGAACGCGCCACGGGGTTTTCTTTGGGGGATAGAAGCTACACTGGGTGCTTATGCAGTTTGTAACGCCCTCACTGGTCTGGCAGGTCACCTGAACAGTTGATGTCTGTTTCTAATATTGTGATTGTGGTGCAGAATGAGGGGGGCGTACACTGGTACAGAACCCTTGACTTCTCAAATCCTTCCTCCCTGTGATTAATCCCCTCTGCTCCTGTGTTTAAAAAATGATTCATTACAGGCGAGCCCGCCTCGCTTTCCCCTGCACCAGCTCTCCTCAGGGGAGCCATTACCGTGCGCTCCACTGAGCTCGGATTACCTGCCTCTGACCAAACTCCTGTTTGTTTTTACAGGTGCAGTACAGTGCACTGAGAGCGCCCACCAGTCAGACCCAGCCGCGGAAGAGAAAGTAAGCTGCGCGGACACGTCGGATGAAAGGCTGGTCTCTTTTCAAACGTGGTGCGATGCAGTCCACCTGACAACAATGCTCCAGTGCCAGCGGAGCCCATGACCCCACGCACCCCACCATACCACCCTAACTCGGCCCCCTGCTGCTGAGGGGCAGCCGGCCGCTCTCTGGCTTGTGTGTTTGCCACCCCCCTGACAGGGGCTGTGAACTGCAGCAGCTAGGAGGGCAGCACATGGCGCTGTCAATCACAAGCTCGGAGGTAAAGAAAAGAGAGCATTGCACGGCTCAGCCTTCATCTTTGGATGTCTGGTGCGCCTTTACTTCAGACCCCCAACGTTTTGCATCTTTTACTTTGGTGAAATTGAGAAATTTGCCTTCAGGTAAGAATAAAATGAGACGAACAAACCAGTGCAATGTTTTTGTTTATTATTTTTATCAGTGTGTTCAAATCATGAGTCAAATCAAAGTGTAAAATATTCAAGGAGAAACAATATCTTTGGGTGAAAATACAGATCACAGACTTTTTCTCTCTTTTTTCAGTTGGATTTCCTGTAAATATTTTTTGAATCTCTCGGCAATATATTTTATTTCATTGTGAATTATTTTTATGTGCTTTTACTTACAATTTTCTGTGTCACTATGTTTGATCCATGTGAAAGTTTGTTGACTCTATAATCTTGTTCGCATTATAAAATGGAGAATTTACAAGAAGCTCAAATAAAGATTCTTGATCAATTTCATTTTTTGTTTTTTGCGCGTGTATCCCCTTCTTTTTTTTTTCTCCAATAACTGCACTCCAGTGAGGGTGGATTACACCACTTCTTTACTTGAATACACAGTAAACACATCTGATTACACAACACAGCCATTGAAACAGAGCTCACACACCGGCCACCGCTGCGCCTTGGTTACCGAGCTCACATCAAAGCCGTGTGGCTCCACTGTGCTTCCTAATGCATTGCTTTGTTGCCTTCCCACAATAACAGGGTCCAGATGAGAGAGAAAGAGCTCATCTCACAGAGAGTACTCTCTCCATCCTCAGCACTTAGTGCTTTATATTTCCACTAAAATCACCTGGTCTATCTAATGGTTGCACACACACACACACACACACACACACACACACACACACACACACACACACACACACACACACACACACA
>JAUESF010000080.1:10644156-10669090 GCA_032274765.1 Malacoctenus tetranemus
CACACACACACACACACACACACACACACACACACACACACACACACACACACACACACACACACACACACGCTGTTTTTCCATCTGTCTTTCCGAAACAGTTTTTCCAAGTAATCTATTGCCTACTAGTGCTCTCATGCATATTTAGTTTACCTGCTGAAAACAATCATTTAATAACACCTTCTGCCATTTTTGTTTTGCAAAGCATTTAGGTTAATATTTTCCCCACTTTCCAGTGGTCCTCATTTTGCTCATAACTGCTCCTAGCTGTAATGTACATACGAGGCAGTCTGTACATGTTTGTTTTGAAGAGACTAATTTCCTCCCTCACCTGCTTGTGTCTCTCTGGTAGGAGACAAATGGCAAGTACTCGCGTTTTAAAATGTACCTACTTCTAATTGAAGCTGAGCTGAACTGAGGAGGGGACCCCAGGAATGGGAGTTTGTTCTAACTGATTGGGGGACTGAGCATCGCGGCTGGGTGCCCCCCTCCTCAGGAGAAGCACGCTGGTGAAAGAGCATCCATCTGTGCTTTGTGAAGAGTTTGATTGGCTCAGGGGGACCTGGTGGAGCCCCGGGCTATCTCTTTTGACAGGCTGATAGAGACATCACTGGGCTCTCCTAGGAGCTGCCACCAGGGGTCCATTTCAAAGTGAGGAGGGTGTGGAGGTGACCCTGAGCTTCTGACGAGCTAAATCCCACACACTGGCTGAAACACTCCTACATCCTTGGCTCCATCGGGGCTGGAGGGGAGGGCTGGTTTTGGCTGTGCTGAGAGGGGGGCAGCGCCGGGGAGGAGGGTGGGGGTTACAAGCAGATCACTGGCAAGACCCGATGAAATGTCCCCAAGAGGTGAAACCAATTAAGCAGTACTCCCAGGGTACAGTTAATCAACATTGCAGCAAACAACCAAAGTGCATCTAAATTTCTGACGGAACACATGACAATGAGAACTTGCCAAATACTGTCCTCAAATATTGGAACCGAAATTGCACTCTGAAGAATGGTACTTTTTTAAGGATATTAGTGTTGCGTCATGGCAGTATGCAGTGTATTATTGAGGCGAACGCTGCCAGTGACATTACGTGAGGTCCTGTGGGACGGCAACTGCCTGCCTCCAACCTGTCAAATCTTTGAATCAGTGGCACGGAGGTTGTGGACTTGGATGTTCCCTGTATCATTCATATTCAACGGATCACACGAGAGTCTGACAGCGTCTCAGCGATTGTTGACTTCGACTTTGCATGCACCAATGCACCTTCATGCTACCTGCTCAAACGCACGTGCAGCCTATACACACAAACAGTCGTAAGCCCTTCCTCAAAGTGGCGTAATCATATTTAAGGAATTATTTATCAATGTATCGTCTCCCGGGACGCTTGCAAATCTCAGCAGAGGAAGTCGCTGTGCAATATGGTCCCCAAATGTGGTGGGGAAAATCCCTGGATGTTTTACAAGCTCGCTAATGAACATTTCAGCCACACAGCAGTTAACATTGTCTGATCATTTTTTTTTTTTTTCCTCCAGTAGTTGTTGTTGTTGTGCATGGTGTGGCAGTGATGTCTTCATCAGGCTGTCAAAAAGGAAGTGCCTGCAGCTGTGGCGGATCCCCCTAGAGCCTGTCACACTCCTTGTTTCCATGGCAGTCCTTCAGGCAGCACCACAGGCAGGCTGTGTGCAAGGACCCATACAACCTGTTTTTTCAGCAACCGCTCCTCTGATGTTCAGCCCCGGAGCGGGCGTCAAACTACCAAGTGCAGAGAGGAAGAGAGGGAGCGAGAGAGAGAGAGGGAGGGAAAGGGAGCGAACACTGCACCCTTTCTCCCTGTCGCAGTTCTATGTTGCCTTACAACGAGATGCATAGCGGAGAAAAAAAAAAAAGCCCTCCTCATTTAAATAAGCCACTGTTCTCAACACCTCCTTAGTAATTGCTACATGTGCAATGCTGTTAAGGTTCTCTGACCTCCTCTCTGAGAGACATAATGCACACAGTAGGACAAAGTAACAAAAGCAGCTCTCATAGTTGGCTTACATGTGTTAAAGCTCTTATGCATGTGTTATTTGGTCTCCTTGTACCACCTGAGAAGCCGATCATGAAGATCAGTGGCTGTGCCGCAGCTCCCAAATGGCCCGAATTAACGGTGCAGAGGTTATGGTCGGCCTCCAGACGCCGCCGTGACACCAATAAGGAGTCGGATTTGCTTTAGGCGGAGTACAAATGAGAGAACATGCAGTTAGCTGCTGGTTTTATTCCTCCACATAAACACATCTGCAGGATAAAGCTGCTTTGGGAGTTTTTAAAATGATGACGATTTTTCCCCGATTGTAAGTTATTCGGGCGACGCGTTTCGTTACACTCTCCTGTTGATAGAAGACATAAATCACAGTAACCAGGACGGATGCAGTCCCTGGAAATAGGAGTGTGAATATGACTGAGATAACAACAGGGAGAAAAATGGCCACTAATAGCAGCTGTTTTCAGTATAGCTCCAGTTTACTAATAATTCATTTCGTGGCCCATAGTACACACTGGTGTTAAGAGATGGCAAAAGCCATAATTCTTTATAGCATCAAGAACAGAAGATGGCCTTTAAGAGCTGAAATTAAATCACTGGCCTTTAAAAGCTTCTCTCTAAGGGGCAAGCTGCATTAATAAATTCAACTGATTCTGCTTTAATATTATTCAGAGTGCATTAAAATGAAGACAACAGCTGGGATCGTGCCCAGTCTCGAGAGTATTGCTTGCGCCAATGAGTGGCGATGAGATGCAAAGCATGTCTAAGCACAACCTTGCGTTGTGGATGGTGAGTGGGGTGAGGGTTGGTTGAGGGGGGGGGGTTGCATGAGGTCCCAGCGTTACAGGTGCAGGCCTGACAGTTGCTGTTGCCAGATCAAAGGTTGTTTGGTTTTGACACCGGCCACAGGACAGTTACTGTCTGCCTCAGAAAAACGATGTCACACGGGACACCCCGACCACCCGGCCAATCAGAGCGGCAGTCCTCCACGGTCATGACAGAACTGCTTAAGAGGACTACGAGTGTGTGTGTGTGTGTGTGTGTGTGGGGGGGGGACGACACTTAGCGCTGTTAAATGCTTTGTTTTTATAGTCTCTGTATGGAACAGTCATGGACTCACTTTGTCGGGCTGAAAAACGGAGCGGAGCCGTGGAGGAGGGAGAAAAAACACACACATCGGCTTTGAAAAAAAAAAAGAGAGGAAATAAAGTGTTAAGCTTTCTAACATTTGGTGTTACATCAGTGCTCTATAGTTAGCACAGGCACACTCGTCAGGAAACAATACAAAGAATAACTGAACTGCATATTTCATTCTAATTAACAGTGATATAACGCAATGTGACTCTCAGCCTCCTGAGGAAAGAGCACCATATTTTGTTTGATGAATCTGCTAAAGCCACAGCTAGTCTCGCCACTCACCCCTGGGGAATCAGGTATCATTAGAGATATGAACAGATCTGCTTTTTGTGTCGGTGAAAGAAGGGGAAAACACATTTTCTCTGCACTGGCACATGGGTGAATGTGAAAGTGTTCAATATTAATAGCCTTTCATCAAGGACACAATTAGGACACCTCTATTTGACACATTCTATAGGTTCAGGATGAATATGGATATACAGTCCCATGGAAGGAGCCACTGGCTGAATTACAAAGTGAAATCACCAGGAAAGCCGGCAGAATGAAGACGGCACAACATGACAACTGGGCAGCTGATGTGTTTTGATTCAGTGTGAATTTAAAAGAAGCAGGAGACTCTAAGTGTATCACTATTAGCCTGATTTATAATTCACGGCCCAGGGCAACTTGTATATTTATCCACATTAGCATACATATACAAACATTTAAATGCAGCACACATATTAAAGGCACCACATTACATTTATGTGGTTCACTTGTGTTTCGTCCGAGCTCCATGGAAACACATGGCTATGGTACTTGGGTGTTCCAGCATTTTCGGTCTCTTTTCACCGGAAAAAACCTGACAAAAAAACGATTAAAGCCCGACACCGGTCAGAGGTTGGTCAGAGGTTCCCAGGGAGCAGATTTGATTAGTGAGTGCAGTTAAAGATATGTAATTTTCTCCACCGGAGGTTTGGTGTGCTGACTGCAGAGCCAAGGTGTGAAGAGGGCTGTGGTGAAGTGAGGAGAGTAATCACATGTGTATCACCCCTGAGCAGCGTCTCCTCCGAGCTCTGCCACGTTATGACACCATGGAGTCGTGTAGCACACGAGCGCAGCTAGGCCCATTAACCACAGCGGCTAATTATCGGCTCCTACAAGGTCTTCAAGCTCTCAGGCAATGCACGCTCCCGTTTCTGATTAAAAACATAAATGCATTCAGAAAAAAAAGAGGATCAATTACAGTGAGGCAGGGAAGATAACAGCCCCGTACCAGAGTAATTAGGCCGGCTGTTTCATCGGAACCGCTTATTCTGTGATGAAGGTTTAAAGAGTCCAGTGGCAGAAAACACCACAACTGTGTTTGTTTTATTTATGATGCTGCAGTGTCACCCACCGGGGCCCAATTAGTCTGCGACTGATGCCTTGGAAAGCATCTCTCGGCTCCTCTTTGACAGGAAATGAAAGCTCCACTTGCGCATGTCCTTCCAGTGACCTGTGGGCTTCAACCTGTTTGGGGCAGACTGGCCAGCAGCGCCGGCTCCAATGTGCCACCGCAGCCCGTCCGTCTTTGGCTGGTGGAGGGCAGATTGCCTGCATATATCAACAGTGGAGGATATGTCACCAGTGGAGACTGAGGCGGACGCTGTGCCAACAGTATTTAGGTTACAATTTCACTCCTGTGCCGTTCTCTCCAGACCAATGTTTGACAATGTATGTAATAGCCTCCCCAGCATCCCCCCACCCACATGAGGGAGCACCACCATAAGGAATGAGCGCGATTGCCGCGCTGGCTTGAGCACCGGCAACGGCTTTAAAACCGTTTGTCAAAGTAATTTTCTTAATTAACTGTGATGTGTTCTGATTAAGATAGTATTTACCAATTTACTTCATATCAGGCAGCACAGGGTTTAAATTGGCTTTCCTGGAAGTAATGCATATGTTTTCCGACAAAGGAGCGGGATAAAGCAGTAAATGATCTCGTCCAGCTTTGATATGGTATTATAAATGGGCAAGGCTTGGATTTTTTTTTTTTTTAAGAACATGTTCATTTTAGCAAGCTCAGCCTCTCCTTTCAATCTTAATAACAATAACAACCATTCTTAAATCTACTGTAATAGCAGTCCTTCACACCTTCCTCTTTTCTCCTTTAGAACAACACAGTGCTGCGTGTAATCCTTGAATTACTACACACACAGTCTCACAGGCGCGCACAGACAAGACATAGTTTATTAGTTTCAATAGGCAAATGAAAAAGAATGTCTATGGTCCTTTAAGCAAGCAGCAAGAGACCAATTAGCAAGTATCTCTATTCAATTTCTCCATATCTCTACTTAGCGCGAGTGAGGGAGAGCGAGGTCTGGGAGGAGGAGTTTGAGCGGCACAGACAGGAAGAGAGAAAACAAAGCCATCATCTTCCCAGTGCTTGCCCCCCTCTCCCCTCTCCTCTGCAGCTCCAATTACTGGCTTCTCTCCCTGCCATCAGTATGCAGCAGGGCCGCTCTTCTCCTCCACTCGCCCCAGGCCATTGAATACGTTACCTCCGCTATGGGGCTCGGGGCTCAGGGGCACTGCGCCCCCTAACCCCCTGGATAATTTGGGATTCCTGCTCCTGCCTTGGAGAGCTGAAAACAAATAAAACACCCGGATAAATAAAAAAAAATAAGGTTGCCTCACAAATATCCAGAGATCTACTGATTTATTGATTTGTTCATTCCTCCACTTATTATTTGTAAATCATTACTGATCTGCAGCCACCCACACCTCCATCCTAAACCTTCGCGAGGAGATGAGAATGTACTTCACTCAGGCAAAACTTTGGACAGCTGATGAAATGTAGTTTTTAATAGTGTTTCTTCTCCTTCTTCCTTGGTACAATAAGCATTGTTTGAGGGTTTTTTTTATATATAAAACAGTATGAACAAGAAATACTTTAAAATGTTCAGAAAACTGAAGATGAAAAAAAATAGTTTCAAGCACAATCATTTTTATTCCATCTTTTTGAATATAGAAAACATTTTTCTGCCATCAAAACCACTGAAGTGCCTCTCAGCGTATCACTGTGTTTCCAACAGAATAATAACCAGTGTCTGAAACCTCTTACCTTTGAAACGCTGTGCAGGAACACAAACCTTTTGTCTTACGACAAAGACCATTGCCAGGTGAGAATAACCACTTTCATGCTTTTACACCCCAAAATCAGCACAATGCACTTGAGGCGAGTCTGTTGAGCTGTTCAAACTAGACTGCCTTTGGCTCAGATTTCCTTTCCATCTCCCGTCTTTGTCCAGAGTTTAAGGTTTAGGATCGCTCACAGCTACAGACTATAGAATTCTTATTACAGCACTTCAGGTTACACACACACACACACGCACGCACGCACGCACGCACGCACGTGCACACACACACAGCAAAGAAGGTGTGTTCTTCAAAACCTTCCAAGAGAAACACAAATGTTTTCTGGCAAACTTGTCAAACTCTGAGCGCTTCATCGAGCCCCCTCCGTCTTCACTTATATCCCAGCCACAATGCATAAGTGGACCTGAACGTCCTGAAAAATGCATGCGTTGGTGAATAACAAAGCAACACAGCGCAGATCTAAAATTGTGAGATCGCATCATTGTCTGTCTCGAGCCTTTCATGTTGACAAACACCTACACTGCAGTTCTCATGCGGTGGTCTGTGCCCACAGCTGCACTTTTTCCCCCCCTCGCCTGCGAGCAGATGCCTGCTTCGCTCTTCTGGGTAGAGCCTCATGACTGACTGAATTGTTTTGGAGACAGGCTCAACAATGCAACGCAGAGAAATGGGGTGGAAATGGTGCCGTGGAGAGTAAAAAAAGATCTTCCACTTCATTATATCGCTGGAGGAAGGAACCGAAAGCAGGAGCCCGACGCGAGGCGTCCGAGTCACACAGACCTCCCGCTCCCGTCTCCTCGTAGTGACATCGATGCCTGTTTAATATGCTTCTGTTTCTCCAGAAAAACAGTTGGTGTAAGTGATTACAACATTACTTAATGTAGCGCTGAATCAATTCTCAAACATGTCCGTCCCAGCTCCGTGGAGCAGGCTGGGTGGGGGAGCGGCGGGAGACAGTGAGCATGATAGAGCCATGGGGGAAATTATGAGACTATTAGGGAGACACTGTTGTTACTCTTGGCTTCTTATGAGATTTTGCGAGTGGATGTGCCTCCTTCTTTTCATACTTGGCAGCAAGTCGCCCCGCGACGTCGGGGCTGCCGGCCACATGACTTCAAATCGCGATACTGTCGAATGATGTGTCCACGGAATCCACCGTGATGTAATGTTAGGTGAGGTAATCCACTTACTGTGATTAAGAGGCCCTGTTTTTTCTCCGTCACAATGCACCGGCAGATTCTCGTTTCAACTTCAAGGCTTGTTGAGAGTAATGAAGCGCTCCTCCATAATGGTCCACGCACAGAAAACTCTGCATTTGAAACAAACCACATACAAGGAGGAATTTGACAAGCTCATAAAGTATCATCTGCTTAAATGCCTTATGACAATGTAAGATTAATGACCGTCCATTCAGTGCTAAGCAGCAGAGGTAGAGGAGGCACCTGCTCCTCAAAGGCCAGCTCTAATCGTTCTCATCTGGACTCCCTGCTGACATACTAACCTGCTGTTCCTAAGGAAAGGAGATCTGCCTCCCAGATCCTCAAACACTTTCCTGGGCCCGCCGTATTACTTTCCTAATTCAGCCCAGATGTGACGTCCCCACTCTGCCATCCTGTTTTTTTCCCTCCTGCTCTGCTTCATCTCATTCCCACCTGCTAGCTGACCCCGGGACCCAAGGCGCAGACTCTCATTTGGTTTGCCTCTCCAAGTAAAGTCCTGCTCTTTGAATTGCAGCAATCTTTTCCCTCTTCTTCCTCCCTCCCCTCCCTTTCTCAGCCTGGAGGGTCTGCAGTGAAGTCTGCGTGGCGGGGTGAGCACAGGAATCTTCCTGCTGTCACATCCCCACATTCCTTTTGTTGTCTTTATAAGAATCCCCCCGCTCATTGCAGAGTGGTCAGTCTTCCGTGGCGATGGCTAATGACTGGTGATACCTTCCCACTGACTCTGTCTGCTGGGCTTCATGTACACCCTGGCAAACATCACTCCATCAGCACCTCGTGATCTCACAAGTAAAACTCTCACGTTGGAGTCGTTTTGGGCTTTTTTCCGATGGTAACGTTTGATATTCTCGACTATCCCGGACGAGAAAATAAGCATTTTTGCCCATAAAGTGCTGCGGATCTATCAAAGCAGCAGTCACCGTTGGTTGACGAGCAACTCTGGTTAGCAGTGACCGCCTGAAAGACTTCTACTTTAATTGGATTGCGAGGCCTCCCCGAGCTGATGGACATGCTTGTCTCTCAGGACCACTGAGCGTCTGTCTCCACTGGATGGGCCCCAGTAAATAATCTCTCTCCCCTAAACGCTTACCGTTAATTGTGTTTTTTTTCTTCTCCCTCCTCCTTGTTGAGACGGTGGTGGTGGTGTGGGGGCTGGGACGGGGATAATTAAGACAATGCCTTTGCGCTTCACTTTGGCGCGTGGATCCCACAAGGGTTGAAGGCAGGTGCCTCTTAGTGGAGGAGCCTCGCTGACAAGGCCTGCCAATCAAGCCGGCGGAGCTCTCAATTTCTTGAGCTCTTAGGTGCTCTATTCCCTTCAGTCCGTTTATTCCAAACACGGTTTTAAAATGCTGCGGATTAAGCAGGTAGCAAACAGGCCCAGTCTGTCGGAGGGACTCGGCGCTCCCCAGCCTACGTGCTCGTCGTCTGTCTCCCCCCGTCTGCAGCTGCACTCCTGGTGAAAGGTTTTATCTCCGAATTGATTAGACAGCTCATATTTTTGGAGTGGACTTGTTAAAGTTCAATTAAAAAAATTGCCGCGCATTCGTCGAGGTTTCATAAAAAAAGAAACCGACCAGGAGCCTCGGTGCTCTTTAACAACAGCCGTGTTTTTTTTTTATTATTTCTCCAACTTTCAGCGTTTTCGCCCAATAAAGAGCCAAATAAAGTCCCTCCTTGTTTAACGGTCAACAATGTTGCTATATTTTCTCCGCATTTCTTAATTCCCGCTGAGCATTTGCATAGAAAGTAGCACAACTATACAAAGAGTCTTTGAGTTACACAGAAGGAGACTTCTTTTTGTTATTCTTATATCTGACCTGGGGGGCACTGTCAAGCTGTGCAGGACCATGCAGACATACCATATAGCATAATACCATAATCAAGGCAACAACAAAAAAAAAAGAAAAATGTAATGGAACTGAAAAAAAAAATGGGTGTATCTCTTTAAACTTGCTGCTCATCTAGTCGACAGGCTGGGGAGAGGTGCCAGCAGCTATTCATGATGGAGCGGGAAAGCAGGTCATGGAGTCACGGCCACTAAGAGCCGCTGTGCTATAGAGTGCCACTGACAGGCTTGTGCGAGGCCGGGGCCTCATCTGGCTGCAATGCCAAACTTTTGGCGCTGAAAGTGGTGTACTGTTGAGACAAAGAACAAATATCATTGACCTGCTCTGAAAAAAGAGCTTCCGCATTCAGCCCGTGTGTCCAAAAACGAGGAACACTTGTGACATTTTCAGTGATTTCTTAGCTCCTTCTTTTTTTTTTATTGTTTCCAAAATCAGCGTTGTGGCGTCGTGCGTTTCACTCACTCTCGGATAACATTTCCAGATTTCTATTTTTCTGAAAAATGGGGAGCCACCCGCTCCGTGCTAAATGTGATATGGGAGTTTAAGTAAATGGGAGAGTGGGTCTGAATTCCCCTGCAACCGTAGCCACTCGTCACACACAGACAGGAAATGGACAGCCACTTTGGGGAAATTCAATTCAGTTGTCGTCCGCTGTGAAAAAGAATTGAATCATGTAGACATTTGAGGTGATTTAATGGTGTTAACATACGCACAGTGGAAGTCCACGGCTTGCGCTGCACATCTCTGGTTTTATTGAGTTCAGTGTAGATTCAGTCACTTCTCCAGAGTCCATTTGACTGGGAGGAATGGATGGACATTAGCAGGAATTCTGAAAGCGGACCATCTTTTTGAATAAACGAGTGATGGATTTCTCCTCAGGAGCTATTTTAACAGAACTCACTGGATCTCACTTGTCTTTCCTCAAACACTTCCCAGCAACATGGGCTCCAAGCTACTTTTGTCTGTCCACACTGTGAGAAGCCAGAACGTGTGCGCACACTATACTTTTTCAGCACTTTTAGTTGCTTCGCACCAACATAGCCCCAAAAAACACGTTATGATGTCATCTGGGACTTTTACTTTGTCCATTGATGTAAAGGATTTTCTGCTGCCATCCCTCTGCATTAATGGTTGTTATGTATCTGGTAAAAAAAAAAAAGAAGAAATTATGACCTCGGGTTTCTTGGCTTGAAATGCAGATGATGCATTTTTCTGTGATCAGCGTCGAACTTCCTCTGCCACTCTGCCTACCTCGGGTCGGAGCCGAGGCTCTGCTCTCGCGGTGAATGGGATTGTTGGTTGGTCTGTTTAAAACACTCTGATCTCCCACTCCACTATATAAGAAAGAGAGCCTCCGGGGGGCTGCCAGGAGGCTTCCTTTTCTTGTGCTGCATCCAAATTGCCCACTCGTTCCCCGTCCACCAAACTATATAGAGCATAAATTGCCAAAATTAGAGAATGAAGCCAGGGAATTTTCATTGCTCTCACTACGTTTGGTCAGTTTTATTACACAGAAATAGACTAAAAAAAATCACATGAAACAAAAGTACCTCTGAAGTTTACAGCATGGAGCTGTGACCCGTTACTCAGTTTGGATTGAGAGTAACAAGTATTCAAAAAGTTCATTTTTCTGTATGTTTTTATCACCACATTTTGGCATTCTTGCATTTTTTGTAGCCTTATCTGCCACAACTTCACAAGAGAAGCCTTTAACTATTTAAAATAACAACAAACATCGCTTGTCTCAGGACTTGATTTTTTTTATTCACCAAAAAAATAACATTCAGAAGTGAGTGATGAAGAAAACTTACTTTTCTACTGCGAAGAACCGGATTCACTTACACTTTATGCATCCCATGCTGTGTGTATGTGCGTGTATGGTCCCACTCCAGCAGCCAGTTTTTCAGCGAACACTCTCACTTTGCCGTCTGTGAGTTACCAGCAGGCTTGACCTTGATTTTCACTTTGCACACTTGCAATAATGAAACATCATTATGAGAGGAATGAATTAGTTTCACTCTGCTCGTACTAGTTATTGTCAGTTTATAGTCGTCAAGTGTTTAGCATTCAGAGTTTCCTCCTGCTCACCAGCAGAGATATGAACAGTGTCCATTCCTGAAGACTTCCTCGTTAGCCGCAGAGAGCGTGGGAGTGCTGGTATCTGGAAACAAGCTTGAGCTGACTTCTTCTTTTTTTTCAGACTACAACAACATCCTCCTCCCTGTGCTCCATGCACATGTCCTCTCAGTCCATGCATTATAACCCTGATGAGCTGACCACATCCTTGGAACACTTCACAAGATAAATAATTGAACTCTCAATAGCCCTTGATGGACAAAAATTGCTCCTCCAGCTGCCACTTCTTCTTTTGCTTTGTTCTCAAGAGCAACAACAACAAATGGGCCTTTGCAGGATCCCACACTAAGAAAACACATTTCACAATGATAACACATAAGAGCTGGGGTTGCATTACTCTCCTGCTCAGATGATTTGTGCCATTAGAGGTAGCCTATGTGTTGTACAAATAGTAATAAAGAAGCCTTCAAAAGAGATATGTGATCTTAAAAGAGTGTTTTATGCCAGCAGATGACTGATGTCACTATCATCAGTTATCTGTTACCAGCTAACTTGTCTTCCCAGCAATCAAGAGAGGAGGGAGACAAAAGGCTTCAGAGGGAGAGATGAGCGCCTCCAACAATAGGTGGCAGTGTGCTACCACACAAGGCGGCTACAGTATCCTCAAGTTGTCTGAATCCTGCCTTGGCAGAGGAAGGCTTGAGGCTGTTCTGTGGATTTAATTAGACAGAAACAGATACTCACATGTTCATTTCTCAGCTGCCTCCCATCCATTTCTTTACAGTCTGTTGGGGAAAAACGCTTTATGGTCCAATTGTAACTTTAACTGTGAGCACAGAGAGAACCACACATTCATAGTGAAAAGCCAAGTGTTAGGACCTTGTTTCACACTTCCTAGAGGCAACCATTACAGCAGGTAGAGCTGTCAGAATCACAGGCCAACTGTTAAAATACACAAAAGAGAGGGCAAATACTTTTTTTTTTTCCACCCATGGACAAAGAAAGTATTTCTCAAAAAGTCTTGAGGTATCCTCCCGGCTGAGGACCACACCCCACTCAGACAAAGACGCATTTAAACCTTTGTATTCTGCAAAGGGAGAGATACATCTAAAACTAAAAGCATGAGCGAGTTTAGGCACGTTTTGCTCATTACACTTTACATTCTTCCTATTAGGCGATGTTTAGCATATCCTGACCTGTTTACATAATGCTGTGGTTATCCATGACTTCACGCAAATCAGAAAAATTAATAATGTCCCCACTGATGTTTGAGGGATGTTTTATTTCAGGCGGCAGCGGGGTTTTGCCAGCATCGCGTGTGCTAATATACATGACAAATGCCAGCAGTGGACTAAAGCATGACCAAAAAAAAAAAAAAAGAGGGAAGATGAGGCATAATTGAATCAGAAGGAAAATGTGGAGAGGTGTTAGTGACAGAGGGGGTAGAAGGAGCTGCAGGAACAACATTCAGACTATTGAGAAAGTGGCACGGCCTACCACTAACCTTCACATCCATATTAAAAGCAAAGGTGTCACTGCATGCAAATTAGGAGTCGCTGGGTAAAGCACCGCTAATGAACCCAGCCATTGAACTCCATACAGCGGGCTCGTCGTTAGATAGGTGCACCATAAATAGTCTATTTGGCCAAGAGCCAGAGGGAGAAGCTAAGGCAGAGTTACCAGCAGTGGGATCGGGCCTTTATTGTGTTATGACAGACAGAGGGGACGATCAGACAGGATAGAGATATGGGCTTTCCTTTCCAGATTAATTAAAGAAAGGATCAATTAACAGTGATGAAAACCATGGCAGCATACTGACTAGCTGATAGGCCAATCAAGCCTTGAAATGCAGAGTAGTTGGCATGTTTTATCTCTCCAAACTTAATTGCAATTTTCCAGAGGGAATGACGTGATCAAAATGGAGGGGTGAAATTAGCTCCACATGAATAAAGTATTTATTTGATGCATTTGTTCTGTGATTTCAGGACCAAGTGTGTATTGTATTCATATAGGAGGCAGAAGTTTCCCTTCTGGCACAATTTATTCATCCTCCGCTCACCTTTATCATGGTAATTGTGAACGCGGTTCAAGTCCTCAACGTTAGTTTTTGCTGAGTAGCAAAATGCTTCGGCCGAGGACCATTTGTCCCACATTGCCCAATCATGCCAGATGCATGTGGTTATTCAATATGGAGCGTTCAAGAATTAATTTGCATATTAGGACAAGGATTTCATACCCCCTCATCGCTGCTGCTTTATGGGCGAGTCGAGCATATTATGACTTTACAGCAGATGAAAGGAACAAAGATTTGATGGCTCACTTGTGGGGAGGAAATAAATGCAGTACGTGTGAAGGTAAAAAAAAAAACACCAAAAAAACAGGATGCGCGTGTGACGATTAGGAGATGTTTGTTAAATTGATTGTCTTCAGCTCTTAAAATAGAGGCTCTGTTTTTCATTAGCCCCAAAAGCCCCACACAAGGTTCCTTTTGGGGCATTAAAGGAGCATTACTTGTTTCATATTGATGCTCCACTGGAGTGTTGGAAGTTGTAAAATAACACAACAAAGTCAGGTTGTATTGGTGGTCTTTAGAATGTAACCATTTGCTTGTTTTTAATAATTTATCCAGTTATTATAACAATATTAGCTAAGATTAAACACACACACATTGCTCATTACCTTGGGAACACAGCCCACCAAAAGCTCATTTCCTGTTGAGGAAGACTGCCTAACCCCGATTGACCCTCAGATATTCCCATTACCATGGGCCAATGTTTAAGGGAAAGCTTATTGAGCTACCTCAGCTGGAACACCCACCACTGATTTATGAGCAGGAGACTACACTGCTTTTAATGATTATCTGTTTATTTCCACCCCCCCACCCCCACCCCCACAAATCAAATCCGAAACAAGGAAGTATTATTCAAATGTGCCAGAAAAAGAGAAAGAAAAACAGAAATCAAAAGGAATCGTATCGTTTGAGTCCGCGCTTGTTGTGGAAAATAAACGTGAGCAAAGAGAATATTTTTCCAGAAAATCCTCCTGGGGAGGGTAATTTTTCATTATATGAATTTGTGAAGTTAATTTCTGAGTTGGCAACATTTCTATTTGTGTTCAAGGCTTTGAAAAAAAAAATCTTTTTATATGCTAGAAGTCATTATAAACAAAAGGAGAGCTGACAATGTACTTGACTCCCCATACAGTCTCTGACTAATTAATCTAATCCTTGTCAGTCTTTAACCAGCATCCCAGAGGAATGATCTCGGAGCACCTATGTTCCTGTGACACTTTTTATTACATGAACAAGGTCTAAACTGGAGATGCCGTAACCTCTCCACTTTTTCTTTTTCTTTTTTTTTCCCTCCTTTTTTTTTTTCTCCGGCAGTGTATGACCATTATGCACAACGAGAGAATCCTGAGATCTATCCATGTCGGTAACGCTGCGAGATGGAGGAGAAGCTTAAGTGAGTCTGTCATGGTAATTATGGTGGATAGTTGAGGACTATCAGGTCCTTAGCTCGCTCACTGCCAGTCTGATCTATCCTGAACATAAAGAGTCTCCTGTGTGCTTGGAGGAAATTGAAAAGATGCACTTATCTACCTAATGGCAATAGCTCAGGCAAATCACATGCATTGTATGGTGAGGAATAACTGTATTTGCAAGAACCGGTGTATTAGCGTGCGCTCTGTCACCATATTCTGCTCCTGTGTCTGATTATCCATCAAGCTGTGTCAGAATGTGAATACTTCTTGCTACCAGACGACTGGTTAAGGTACAGGAAATGTCACCGAATTGTCATTCATTTTATAATTTGCCACCAGAAAAAAGGAAAACCTGTCAGTCATTGACAGAAATAGCATCTGAGAGCAGTAGCCAACGTCGCCCAGCACCTGCACCGAGCAGCGGTGCTGGTTTTTCAGAGCAGCACGGTGCCCTCTAAACTCACAGCATCGGAAATGAAGCTAGTTTCGCTTGTCAGAAAAAAGATGGAGGGATTTTGCATTACGATTTCAAATGATCAAAAAATGTTTACTTCGATGCTCGCGCTGTCTGTTTTTCCTCTTTCTCCTTTGGAGATGTTCTTTTTTTTTGCTGTCACACTGATGGTTTTTGTAGCACATTATCTCAAGTATATAAGTTACTGAAATGAGACAGTGGGACTCTGTGAAACCAGAGTAAGCCCGTGGATGTAATGTGTTTGTGCGAGGACATCAATGGTGGTGCAGAGCTGTTTTACAGTCATTTATCTGAAAATGGCAACATAATGTAATAACATTTGGGAAGCAACTGTTTTGATTGGGATGGGACAGTCTGCCGAGCTGCAGTTACACGCTGAAAACACAATATTAGTGCCCATCATTTGAGGTAACTAACAGGGTTTCAGTTTCAGGGTTTTGGGGAAATCAAATTAGTCTGCCAGACATCCAATTTGCGTTTTGGTTTAGTCAAATGTAGCTGGTGCATGATATGCTGGAGGCCACAAGACGACGGGAAAGTGGCTCATTTGTGTTGCGTAACAGGAAAAGAGAATGTGCAGCTCTTGATGTGAAATAAAAACTTTTATTTTGCTAAGCAAAGAAATGACCTATGCTTGATGCAGCAGAGACCCTGTAATCAAAAGGTTCACACACAGCAAGCTGCTCAGCTTCCTTGCAGTGAATAATACATTCCCATTAAAAGGCTCATTAAAATAATTGTTGGTCAATAAGCTGGAGAGAGAGAGAGAGAGAGAGAGAGAGAGAGAGAGAGAGAGAGAGAGAGAGAGAGAGAGCGTTGAAGTTGGTCTCCAAACATTCGGCTGGATTGTCAGGCGTCTGTGGTGAGCACATAGTTCTCCTGCAGCTAAATCATATCAGATGGACTATTGACAGTATCCTGTCAATAGCTGAGCCCTTGGAGGGTTAGCTATTTGCACATTGACTGATTGACTGTTTCTTAATAGACACATAATTGGTGACAAAGACCTTCCAATGAAGTGTCATTTGCCAGAGCATTTGTGATAATTCACAGCCTGTCCCATTTTCTGTTGGACACAGTCCCAAAGTAGGGGGCTGTGATGAGTAACATGAACCACTAGACAGTGTCACACTGACAAGGGAAATTATAATAAAATATCTGAAGCCTGGAGAAACATCCCAGCAGGAATCACAATGGAAACAAGGCAAACAAACCAGTTCGCTGCTATGGAATCTATACATGGAAACCTGGAAGATGCAATATGGAGCATCGCAAACTTTGACCTGACATAACATAATTCATTGGCAGTAATATCGCATGCTATTTCGGGACTGTGGACAATGTTGATGGATAGTAATTTTCACTTGGCACTTTTGTTTACCTTATTTATCTGCTCCCCTGTCTGACATAAACATCATTGCTTTCATCAGGGAGACAGAGCACCTGCAGATGGCTGCTGTGATTGCACCACCCAGTTGAAATTTAAAGAAGAATGATTAGGGGGGGGGGGAGTAGAAGATGAAAAAAAAACAAAAAAAACCGCCCTCATGATCCTGCAGCATTTTATGAAGGCATTGCTTTTCAAACCAGCTGCTTGGAGGATTTTTAACATCTATTAATGCAGAATTACTCCAATTACAAGCCTTCTTTGCGCCAAGGCCCCCTTCCGCTGCCTGTGTTAGATAGTGCACACCTCTGGGAGCCAATCACAGCCTTCACAGCCACTGGCAGCAGATGTAAGCAATTTACTTCTGATTTCTTCATATTCAGTGTGAGACGAGCTCCTGGTGACCCGCGACCCTGGAGCCTGCAGGATTCTAACCCTATCAAATTAAAGCTCTCTGCTCACTTATTCCCTAGCGCTCCTCTGGTGCTAAGCAGCCATCTCGCTGCATAGCAACGCCGGTCGGGCGTGCTCGCTCATACGCCCTGCCTCATCAGCCGCTATTAGGGAAAATATACAGTGCTCTAATTGGATGAGATTCAGCTAAGGAAGTGCAGTTAAAGGTCATTTTCCACCGTGTGCCTCCTGCTCTTCAGAATAATTTCTGTGTCCTCCGTCTTTGTGAGCTGTTAAACAATAGGGCCAAAGTAACAATCCTTTCTCTCTTTTCCTGACAGAGTGCCACAGGCCGTGATGAGCAGCAAGTCCTATGAATCATGTAAACAACATGGCCAGGCGCTGACTGATGCGCTCTGTGTCAACTGCACATATCCTCTACTGTCTTCCTCTCAAAGTGTCCTGGTGCCTATGTCGCAACCTTGTCGTTAGTCCATTTCATAAATCTGCAGACGGTTTTGGGGCGACGGCGTGCAATTTTAATTAGTCTTCACTTGGCTGTGGTGTCTTGGTTTTTGTGTCTCGCAGGTGTCACTTTTAAAGACTGTTTTTGCGGCGTGTTTTGTCTGGCAACTGAAGTAAAAGTAGTGGAAGAGGTGAACAAACATTTACGGTGTGTTTTCGCGTGGCTAATGTGATGCTTTGAGATGACGACGCAAAAGGTCACGATTGTTGTGTACGATACGAAGGCCACAGATATACATACAGTGCAGCCTGTAGCACAGCCATTACATCTGTAGCAACCATTCAAATTGATGAAATAAAGTGTCAGCTCACACTTAAAGTTGATATACACTTTTACACTTACTATATATTTCTGAACAAAATAGTATAATGTACATGCAGAACTGAATTACAGACTTTAAACAGAGCTGTCAACAAATGCTAACATTGAGTTAGCGCCACATTAGCATTGTTCCTCACATACAGACCATGTTGCAGTGTGAAAATGTGCCAACCAGTGAAATAATTGTAACCTGGAGAGTTGCTAAAAGTTCTCTGCTTCTTGCGATTCCATCAAATTAACCAACCAACCAGGTTGGATCGCTGAAGCTGCTACATCCGGTTTGGTTATGATGACCTGTTACTTTGTTTAAAAGCACATCGCTTGTTTTATGCCACGGTGCGTGCTATAAATCCCTCATAAGGTCTCTGATCCTCTTAAGTCACGGGCCACTTCATAAATAAATGATATTCTCCACTGAGGGGCTTGTGGGTCCTGTCTTGCTCAGTTCACCGGTTTGCCTTGCTGTAATGATGAACGCGGACCTCCAACACTTTCAATTAGCGCTCTGATTTATAGACGGCCGACACGATGATCACCATACTGAAGTGATGTTTAAATAAAACATAGATACAATTAGTGGTAAAAAAAAAAAGAAAAAAAGAGGAAAGTGTTTGAGGATCATTTAAAAACTGTGCTTTGTAGAAGCCACAGGCAGCTGTTTCAGGCAGCTGTTCTGTTTTCAACAATAAGAGAAGAAAACTGAAAACGTGTTAATGTTTCACTTTGTTTTTTTTGTTGTAATTACAGACAGTTTTTGAAACATCATCTATTTTACCACCTTAACAAAGTTCTCATGTTTAACTCAACACAAAACAAGCGTTTCAGTCACTAATCGGTTTATTTCTTGTGCCCTGTTTGTGATTTATTCAGTATTTAAAATGCAAAATAATTTTAATAGATTATAAAATCAGTCCTATAATTCTGTAATTGTTCTTTTAAATACAATTGATGTTTACCAAGTTTATTTTGTTTATTTTTTTATACCAATAAGAGACTACAAAGTCCTAATTTGAGTTAGAAAGTTAGCAAAATAACTCCTACTTAGTCTAGTATAAAACCAAGCTACAATCATAATGGATGTTGTCAATTTCAGTTTAGTTTGAAAAGTTTTTTCACTCCAAACATACATTTTGCATTATTTGATGTTCAAATTTGTGACCTAAAGAAATAGTTGGTGCGATTCAGACGGCACATAGACATTCTTCCCTTGTCCACCTCCCCTGAACAAAAGCCTGCAGAATCAGTTGTTTTCAGTCGGCCCCACAGTCTGATGTGAGCTGTGCTAAAGCCTGGTTAGCTCCTTCAGAGTAAATGCTGCAGTTTTGTGTGGACTCACAGTAGTAGGGGATTTTAGAGGCTCCCCGTCTGCCAATTTTACAGCTGGAAGGGCAAAGGCCTTTTGAGCTCCACTGGAAAACTGAGAGACATTCACCGAATGAGAGGGCTGGGCCCAGAGTCCCACAGCTTCTCCCACCTTTTGTCCTGCTTGAAAGGCCTCGCTGCCTGAAACGCATCACTTGACGCCCAGTGTTTGCTGTTGGGAAACCTGATTAAAGGGGGTGAGACGTACACATACACAGCCTAAGCCTATCAATGACTCTCACAACCCCCCAAGATACTGTATTTGTCCTTGCAGCTTGGGTGCTCAGAGTGAATGCTGCCGTCCATTGATCTTTGTCTGATAAAGCCGCTGGCGTGGTGTGCATGGTGCCTTATGGGTTTCATTCCACTCAGGCGAGTCCATTTCAGTGAGCTGTGGTTGAGCTAATGTGGGACACGCTGCGCCAGTCACGGCCTTTGGGATTTGGCCTAAGTGCTGTGCGTTGTGATGCTTTGCTCTGAAATTCTCAAGCTCAGGCAGCCTCCGAAGTATTTTGCACTTCCTTAACAATTCCATCGAGTTCCTCTCAAACGTGGAGGTGAGCGAAAACAAGGCTGGGATCAATATGGGATTGATCACAGGATGTAATGTTTTTAGCAGCAGTTTCATCACTTTTTAAACAATTTACCTCTCCATAACACATTTTCCCCGACACCGCGCTGTGTAATGCAGTGCCAGGGAGCATTCTCCATCCGCAATGTTACTATTTGTGTCTCTTGAAGAGAAAGCTGTCTGATTGCTGAGCAAACACTCCTGTCGAAGACATCTGACAGATGCTCTTTGAGTTGTATTGGCTTAGATCCTGGTGCCTGTCACCTTTCACATCTCAATGGGCTCAGAGGTGACCTCTGTGTTGCCTTGGAGCTCCATACGTTATTGGCACTAACACAATCAAATGCACGTTCAGCATTTGGGGGTCAAAGCGGTGGCAGCCACTAAGGTGCCCTCGCGCACAGAGAGGGCCAACTCATATGACCTTTAGCACCTGAACCATGACCCTCATTTACAAGCAGGTCACCTCTGCAACAACTGCATTTACACAGGGTCAGCTAAGATCTCTGTATGCCAAACAGCTCTAAAAAGCAGACAGATCTTAATCATATAGTGTTCGCTGAGTGTGGAGACATGACTGCATGTCTGCAGCCACGGAAAAGAGGGTCACAGCTGGGCTTCAAAGAGGAGACCTCGACGTCTTCATGCCTCCTGCGTGCACACGCAGGTCTAATGTCAATTATTGTCACTATAACCAAACCAAATATTATTCCAAACTTCATCTTTCGGGTTGAAGATGTCACCGCGGATAAAAAGAAGCGCTATTTATTTGTACTGGAATGCAAGATTACGGCATTAAAAGAGGAGCATATCTTACTATTTATTTCCATCTCCATGTTTCCTGCGCACAGACTCGACCTTGATGAAAACAACTGCGCGCTGTGTGGTGGAATCATATTTTAAACATGGCAAGGTCTGGAAAAAATGGCACTGCACTGTCACTCAGACCAGCGCAGCACGAACAGATGTTTCGAAACAAAATGTAAATGTTCTCTGTCAGAAACATGAGCTAACCACATTTCAGCCACGGAGCAGAAACCTCTTTTCTTCCACATACAGCAAAGTCTTAAATGTGATGGCACAGAGACGTTCATTGTCTCCCCCTGGCCGCTCTTGGCATACAGCTGTGCTGAAACAGTACCCTTATTGCTGAGGCATCTCAATAAAAGTTTAAAAAAAGGGGGAAAAAAGAGAAAAGGGGGTCCTCGTGTGCTGACCTTCTGGCAGCTCTAAATGGCACAAATAGGAATGACATAATGCACCGTTTTATGGTTAATCAAATTCCCACAGAACAGAGAATCGGGAGAGCAGCTTTAGAGTTGACAGATGTTGTCAGATATTGTCCCGTCCACTGCACCCTGTGTCATCAGTGGAGCCTTTTTTTCTGTTTTGATTGCATTGAGAAAACAATCAGAAAAGTCTCGTTCCATCCCACGTCGTCGCTGGGATGAGAATTTTTGCCTGCTTTGGTAAATCGGCTTGAATAGGGAAGGAATTTCATTTGATTCACATTCTGCTTAATAGTCCCCACACAGAGAGATTCACCTGTCATCTGCTACTCTCTCATAACACATTTATAGAGAGACAGACAAAAGGGAAGGAAAGAAAAGAGGAGGATATGGAGGGAGAGAGAAAGGAAATAAATTGAGAGAGAGAGGGGGAGAGAAAGGGAGAGGGAGGTCATAGCGACCGTGTGATGGTCGCTGACACAGGAGTTCAGACTGCGGTCAAGGGAAGCAGTTGAAGATGAAGCAGACACACAGGCAAGGCTCTGTGTGCAGGTGCCCCTTCGCTGCCCCGCTCGCTTTCATCCCGCATCCACTCCCACATTGCCCCGCCAGCCCCGCCTGCTATCCACCAATCAGGGCACAGGGGGGCGGCGGCACAGTGGGGACACATCAAAGCGTTCTCTCGGTGAGAGGCTCAGGGCTGATGCTGGCACAACACAGAGGAGCACAGAAGAAAGCAGGGACGGCCAGTTAGAAAAAAGGAGTCCAAATGGAATGGAAAAAAGGAGTCCAACCAGAACAAAACATTTCATTCTCTTCACAAACCAGCATTATATGCCAGCCGTGCATCCAAAAACCCAGACACATTTTTCTCACTGCCTTGAGCCAATGGCCCCCTTGAGTATGTGAACAAGGGGGATAATTTAATTAAGAAAATCCAATCTTCCAGTTTGAGGGAACAAAGTTAGATTTGAATGAGAGCAATATGTTCCCTCCTTTCTTTTTTCAAATTAAAATTTCATAGCTGAAATCAAAGCGATGCTGAGGTGCCCCCCATCTCTATTGAGTGTGCGCTTTCAGAAACAGACGTGATGATGAGGGGAGGAAAAAAAAGAGGAAGAAAAAAAACCTGCTAGTTTTTCGGGGTCCTCTAAACTAATTAAAAATATTTACAACATTTTGCTTCTCGGATAGGAATGCAATGGTCTGTGAAAAACAACAAGAATGGGATCTCAATAGCAAAAACAGAGGAGGTGAGATTATACTTTACATTTATAAGACAAAAAACGGCTAAACAACAACCATATCGTAGCAGCCCACGTGTCCTGTCCCGCATCTCGTCATTAGAGCGTTGACTCGGCAGCCGGCTCAAACTCAAGACGCAACATTGTCTCCACTCTAAAGCGTGTGACCCTCCGTGTTCACTCCAAACTTATAATGACTTTCTTTGTGAGAGCCCTCGGAGTGAGGAGAGCTTTCTAAATGAGAAGCACCCCTGCGATAATGCTGAGCAGCCCGCACAGAACTACCAGCCTCATAACACCAGAGTGTCAAGTCCCTGAGTGAGTATGATGCACAATCCAGCAAGCTTTTGCATATGTTAAGAAGGATAATAGGCTCCTTTGGGAGACGAGGCTAAGGCCCAAAAGTGAGCATGACTGTAAAAGTGCTGTGAAGGGGATGAACACAACATGGTGAAGTGAGGAAGGAGCCACAAATGAACAAACACCACTTTGAATTAAGAACTACAGCGGGGATACAAAGCGGCACTTGTATATACAATGATTTTAAAACAGTGTAAAGGTTTGGAATCACCTTCCCTGAGGCACTGTCAATAATTTGAACAAAATGACACTCAAAATACAAAGTCAGGGAGAAAGGGAGGAAAGCATCGCAGCGCCCTCGCTCAAAAGAGGATCTTTTGATAAACTAAATGCTCTCTTTACTCATCTTTTCCCCAATGGAAGACAAACATGAAGCGCAGCATTAAGATCAATACTTAACAAAAACAACAACAACAAAACAACACCCCAGTGACTTTGTTGGATCAAGCTGCAAGGAAGAGCTCGGGCTGCTGCTATCCCTGCATGGCTCTTGTTTTTAGGCCTGTCAATAAGACGAGCGATGCCTCCAAATTCCAGATGTTTGATTTCAACCTTTTCTCCGTTGAACTGCGGGAGGAGAAAAAGGGAAGAAAAGAAGGAAAAAAAAGACAACATTTAAAAAAAAAACAGGAGGTCATCGGACGTGCTACTGCACCTTGATGACTGCAGGCGCAGGATGAAGACAACGCTTTCATCATCTCTCGCCCTGGAAGGAAAACCATAATACTCTATTGACTGATGGCAACCCCTTGTTGATCATTACAGCAGAGAGGACATACAGGTGTAGAAACATGAAGTCGTATTGATGGAAATATCAAAGGCGCAGACAGGCACTGCTGACCCCTTCACAGTGTCAGCAGTAAGCTCTCGCTGCCGGGCACTGTTTAAGTCATAATATAGACATGGCATCTCAACATAATGAAAACTTATTGATGCCCTGGACGCTGCGGTAATGATGAAACTGACTGAGTGCACGAAGCTCCTCTTCGTATTATTCAGGTCGTTTGACATGTGTCAATGTCCCAGAATAAAAAAAGGAAGGCTTTATCTGACTGGTGTCAATCACTTTTAAAGCACATTGTACGCGGTTTGAAGACAGCCGCGGCGTACAAGTCGGAACAATGAAGAATGTGGCAGTTGTGACAAATCTCAGGATTTATCACTGAACAATAAAACAGAGCTGCTCAGCAGGAAACGGGACACACTGAACACATGTTCCATGGTGTGCGCAATCTCATGTAAAGACCCAGCTGACATTCTGGCAGCAGCATCCTTTCTGTTTTCACTCGCCGTTCTCTGCTCCGGTGCCAGCTTATCCTGTGTGTGGTCTTTGCTGTGACTTGGCACTGTACCTCTGCAGCTCAGATTACCACATTCACATTCATTTCATTGAACGCGCTTGCAGGGGTTTTTCTCTCGCTCTCTTTTTTTTTTTTTACCGAGGGGGAGGGAGGCCAAACATGGCAACATGGACGACACGGGCAAGGTCAGATCTGAAAGTGCAGAGTTTAGTAAAGTGAGAGGTATCACCGTGGCACTGTAGCTCACGTGGCTCACCGGCATGTATTTGGGATGACCTTCCCATTGTTCGCGAGCTGAGCCGCCCTGCCCCTGGTCCGGGCTGGGTCCGCGCCCGCGGCCAACCTCATCACGCGCTCAGCTTCTACCTATCCATCTTCCCTCATTGTGCACAGAGGTGACAGCTGGCATTCAGCTGTTTGTAAAAAGGCCTTTAAAAAACATGCAGGGCCTCCGTACTCGGCTACATTAAAGTAATTAGCTGCCAAGCTAGTAGAAAGCGCCCCCCACCAAGTGCCAGCAAGACTGCGGATTGAAGTCGGCATCCTGTTTGACACATCTGGGCAAGGGAGAGTAATGAAAACAGCTGCTTCTGCCCATATGGCATCCAAAGGCTGGCAGCGTGGCGGTGCGCTATGCCAACCTTAGGCAAATTATCCATCATTAATCCCGAGATCTGACCAGCATACGAGTTGCTGCTAATCAAAACATCTGGGGGATGGTGGCAGAAGCGGGGGGGAGGTGTCACTTGAAAGGGATGTATTTTGCAAGTCGAATCAATGGAGGTGGACATCCATCTATCTATCTATCTATCTATCTATCTATCTATCTATCTATCTATCTATCTATCTATCTATCTATCTATCT
>JAUESF010000080.1:10669190-10688894 GCA_032274765.1 Malacoctenus tetranemus
ATCTATCTATCTATCTATCTATCTATCTATCTATCTATCTATCTATCTATCTATCTATCTATCTATCTATCTGTCTGCAATGTGTGACTTTTAAATGTTGTTGTTTTATGAAATCTTTGCACCTACAAACATTCACTCGGCAGAAAGAGGAAGGAGAAATCAATGCCCGGCTATTCTTTGATTAGCCGCAAATTGCCCTCACATTTGTTTCTGCGTTTGTCTATTGTGTGTCCTTTCCGTTCATAGGCTGGCCTGTTCAAAACCAGGCTTCAAATTCCCTCAGAAAGTCAGTGACATTAAAATGTCCTTTGATGTGCCTTCCCCAAGCAGGGAGCACTAACAGTAATAGTGATTCTGTCACTTAATGCTTTTCCGGGGATCAATAGCTCTTAAATGCTAAAGTGGGACAATTAAAAATAAATAGGAGGTTGCTCTAGTCTAAATCAGATTATACATTGCTGCCCCTTGCAGGTCCTCAAAAGCACAGTATGCCTCCTCAGCGAGTCATCTGCACAGCACCCTGGTTTGTGACTGATGCATATGTAAGTGAGGATGAATTGGAACGACACAGATCGAAAAGCTCTTTAAGTCAGCTAATACAATAAATAAGGGTCATTTTCAATTAAATTAGATATTTATTTTAAAAACAACCTCTTAAAATTCGAATGCTAATTAACCAGGAAATGAATACCACCACATCCATATAAAAAGAAATTTAGAAAAAAAAAAAAACGGACCAAATGACAGAAGTAATGTTCCCAAATGGCAAAATAATGACATGGCTGAGATTTCTATTGGCTTTTGGGGCTCCATCAGCCTGAGCCACGGCGGCGAGGTCGCAGGTTGGCTCCCGTTCCCCTGTGACTGCTGCTGTAATGTCAACTCTGGCAGTAATACAGCTGTAACTAGAGGCAGAGCGTGATGGGAACCTGCTCTTGACAGACATGACCAAACCCAACACAATTAGCCAGCGACAGCAGGTGCTGCCGAGCTCCGTCGCGGTAACATGTCTCAGGTTTCCTTGTAATGGCCACAAAGTGATCCTAACTTTCAATTAACACATCCCCTGCCTCCACCGCCACGGCCAGCCACTCATTTCCACATCCCCGCCATTAGCTGCGTGGGAAGCGCCGCTCTGGCACAGGCGGTCTCTGTGCATGCTGACTGTGAACAGTTTTCACAAACAAAGACGCTCATGCACTAACCCTCCTCACACACACACACACACGGACACACGTGCACAGACACACGTGCACGTACGCACACACAAACGCCGGCTCATTCTTCAAAGTTTAAAACAAACACCATTCTTCAGTTTTACACCACAGATTTCAAGCGAGAGCAACCAAGGCTTCAAGGGGCGGGATATCAGTCTCTGTCCAGCACAAAGGGGAAGTACTGATGTTACCACTCCAGACTAAATCAGGATAAATGGATGGACCCTCCAGGAGAAGACAGGGAGGAGGCAGCACTGCTGAGTGCACAAACACACATAGTTCAGACACCTTCTCACGCGCGGGAAGAGGTTGATCTTCATTCACCGGCCTCCAATCCATCACTTCGTGTGACTCCACAACAATGGCCTTAAAAACCACACAGCTGTTCTCGGAGGCATCCCGGTGACACGGCGCCGTGGGAATTAAATGGCACAAATGATTGCTCAGGTAAGGAGCAGGTTGATGTCGAACACGGCGTCTTGTCTTCGGGTCGCTCTCCGCTCTCCATCAGTGCCGAATGAAGAAGTGTTCAGCTCTGTCATTTGAGTCCATTGACCTTTAGTGATTCACGGGCGGGCTGTACCTGAAACAACAGACAAGAGGTGAAGGGTTCAAGCATGACCCACACACCAGCACACACGCACACACGCCGTCTGATGAGCGACACCGCTCTATAAAGTGTCATTTACCTTGTCAGGGAGAAGATACACCATCCATATGGATGGACAAGCATCGCGTCTAGGTCACACATGCTCCGTCTGCAGGCTGAATAGCAAATCGTGGATTGGGACACGAGTTCACCTCGAGTGATGGATATCTTTTGGTGTGTCATCTTCACGACGCGGCCTGTGTGGGAATCAAACAGATTAGATGAGGGAATTATGTACATGGAACATCAAACTGACGTTTCTTTTGATCGGCCAGTCGGCGTTAAGAATGCATTAAATCATGTACACAGAGGGGGGAAACGTCTAAAATAAGAATGACAAAAGGCATTTTATCTCGCTCTTCAAGTGCCACACATTTGCCACACAACAGTGGATTTATGGCGCATTATGCAGACGGCCCATCCTGGTCTCAGAGGTACAGTACCTCGTCGCACTTCAGTCATATTGGCTCTATCACAGTTTTGACCTTGGTTGAGGGGCAATGAGAGTCGTCGGGAGCCCCCCTAACTTCCCAGGGACTCAGTAAAAAAATGACAGGTCCCCGCAGAGCGCGAATAAACATGCGCTGCAGTGAAAGTTGTGTGTAATTTGCACTTTGCCATCTTAACTGTAGTTATTACTATTTTAAATGGATACATCTGTCTATGTGAAGTCTTTCATTACCTCCACTCATTACCGGCACATCACAGTGCTCCCCAAGGACACGCCTTTTACGTGCTCATTCGCTGAAATCCACTTTAATGTTCTGAATTTGACGCTTGACTCAAAACAAATTTGTCTGAGGCAATTAAAAAGTATCACCTCACAAACAACCCCTCCTAAATGCTATGTTTTACATTAGCTTTTCTCCAACTGCCTGGAAAACATGTACAGCGCTACATGTTTGACCTCACTCTAAACTGTCAATTTGACATGAATAGATTAAAAAGCCTTCTTCTGATTTCCTATAGAAAGCACGTGATGCTCAAAATCAGGTTTTAATTAAGACGCATCCATCGATAATGCATGGCTTTATTATTGTCACTTGCGACATTGTCGCTGCGACGTTTGAGTTTGAGGAAAACAGCGAGCGAACTTCATAATGAGAATATATAACTGTACCTGCTTGCAAACTTCACTTTGAAAGCAAAAACAAGGGTTTCACAAACATGGAGTTTCACTTGGGCAGTTTTCCAGGTCCGCTCTGAATTCTTCTGATTTTTGTCGCGAAACATTTGTTCAAACTGGGACGACAACTTGGAAACGCAGACTTGTGAGAATCCAGTCTATAAATGCTGATCGGCCACATTTATTGGCTCGGATTCACGGGCGCTGAGTAGGTGCAGATGATCAAGTTGTCCCATACAAGGGGAGCGTTCACGCGGTTCGCAGTCACAGCTGAAAGTCCTCCAGCCTTCATTCCACACCCGCACCGTGACATCAGGCGTCTAAACGTGTGCACGCGGCGTGCCTCGGACACACTGCCACGCTCAATAAAACCCAGGTCAACGTAACGCCAGTTGAAACCAAAAGTAGTGAGAAAGGTCTGAACTTGTGCGAGTGGACGGAAATTCGAGCCTCTCAGGAATGCGAGTGTTTCAGAAGTCGTGAAAAAAATGCAGCTGTTGCTGATGAAATCAGTTGGTTCCAGGCCTCATTTAAAGGTCGGAGTTGACCGAAATGACAATTCGCATAGCAGAGGGTTGCGATTCAACATATGCATGCACTTAACATAATTACATTTTCAAGGCGGCTTTTAGTTTATATTTACTTTTGAGAGAGTCACTTGAGTACAGTCCAAAGCACCAAATGGCTGTGTTTAAAACTATGAGCGCATGCTGGAAACGGTCCGGGTCACAGGTTTCGGGGGGTAGTGTTGCAGGCAATTTAGTCTCATCCCCACCTTACCCTTGATTTTCAGGTGAATTACTGGCTTCCTTTAGAAAATACTTTCCCTGTTTGTTTAATATTGTTTGCACAGCTGTAATACTCAGCTGCACATACCTGCCGGGCAAACTGGTTTCCTGTCTCCTCTAATCCACTGCCTCATGGAAGTCATTGGCTCTGACACAACTTTGATCCAAAAAGTAGAGTGATTCATGCGTCACTCAGGGGTCGTACTGAGGGGTCGGTTAGGATTTGTAGGCTCTTTTGTGCGGAGTATACGGTAGCATGAGAAATACAGTTGTTGGAGTAAAATCGACTATAGTTTGGGATAACGTTTTAACAGCAGGCCGACGTGTCTTAGTGATAAAGGGCCATATTTCTGTTTTACACATGAATTAGATTCTGTCATTGGATTCTAGTCTGAGTGTTTAGTAAAAAAAAAAATAACAGAAATAATCAGTTTGTTTTGCTCAATTATTGAAAAAGTAATTGCTGCACTTCAGAATCACTCAACAAAGCAAAATAGGAATGTGACGATGTACATTTCTTTGTAAACGTATGGATCTCACCACAGCTTTGTGCCTCGCCTGTCCGTTCCATGACCCCGTTCTCTTCCACGTGAGATGCTGGCTGGTGGGTGCTGAGGATGGCCGTTTTCTTTGTGACATCACACATTTGTAGAGCCTCATGTAGAGACATAATATGCAGCTGAGTGCTTCGATTCTCCCTCTGCATTCATACGGCACATAGACCTGCTTTCATAGAATAAAGATCATAATGACCTTTTTTTTCTGTGCAATATTGCAAGATAGAGATCTGCACAACCAGCCAACTCCTGGACTGGAGGTGTCGTCGCTGATGCTGATTATTGAGAAATAAAGGAAGAATATTAACAAAAAGCAGTGAAATGACCACAAACATGAATGTGTTACTGATGCCTTAACACGATGCAAAGAAGATTAGTGACTGCAGCTCAATTGAAACCATTCCTTTAAAAAGAAAAAAACTGTGCCAATAATTATATACATTATACAGGGTTTTTTGTGTGTATTTACAGTGAATGTTTCTGTATTTGTTCTCATTTTTCTTGCGCTCCTTTTGCCTTTTTTGGGGGGTTTTGATATTCGTAAGAAAAACACATCCATGCAGAGTGAGTTTGTGGGTGTTATGACATCTCCACTGATAACCTCACGCTGTCAGGCAATTGCACCTCATTGGAAAAAACGGCTGATGAAATAAATGCTGGCTGCTGACTCCTCCAATTTCACGGCACTCCTCATTGTCACCCCGAGTGCCTTTCCCCAGATTGAGATATTTGCAAACTGTCATCTCCCATAAATAGCTGTCTGGTCTGAAGCTGCCTGTGTCCCTCTTCTCCTACACCGATTCAGAGAAGCTTTGCTGCAACATTTCCTCGTCCTCCTCGGTTTGTCTATTAAAAGTCAGAACTGATGCAAAAAAGGAAAAAAAAAATGACAGTGGCTGATGAGTGATGGAGCAAAAACCCTTTTAAACAACACATGGGTATTCGCACAGCTCCGCTCAAACCCTTCTTCACTTCATACCCAGTGCTGTCACTCACTTCCCATGACTCCTTATCTGACACGCTGCAATCTTTGAACTCCATTAGTGGAAGCAAATCCCTCTCCCTGTCTTTGGGATAAAATGGGCTTTGGCATAGTTCCATGCTGAGATTAAAAGTTGTCATGTCTTGTGTGGCCGCAGAGGTAGAGGAAGGCTTCGTGGCTTATAGGATGATATCTAGCAGCTTATTATTTCACGTACATTTTCATCCATATCAGATTAAGAAAAAAAAAAGGACAAGAATTCACAAATTATTAGTATTTTCCCACCATGTTTTATATCACAGCATTATTCAGTTCATAGAACTAAACTGAATGAATTATTGCGTAAAAACCTTGTGCTTTGTCACATGATGTCATATCGTTTTGATTTTGTTGTTCTTGGAAACAAAAAAACACATGGTGCATAAATTTCCCAACAGGATTTGTGATCATATCCCCTAATGAATGCTTTGTTGAATTATATGCTGTACTGCGTGACACTAACACTGCAGTTCATGGGCAACTATTCTGGAGACATAATAACCCATGTGGGACTAATGAAAAGACACAACAAGGTAAATACACAGCCAACAACAAATGGACTCGATTTGCTAAAGAAATCTATAGGTACTAATGATGTGAGGCTAATTGAACATTACAAAAACGGCTGGAAGAGTGTGAACTTAAAACACATTTATGTGGACATTTGGACACTTTTTCAGGGTCTCATTAACCATGACACTATTGAAGCTCTGCAGGAGTATAATGCTGTATCAAATATGGAGTAAGTTTAAAAACAAGGTTAATGAGAGGTTTAACAAAGCACCATGGAGCCATGAGAAATAAATAGTAAAAAGATGCTTTTTGCAACCATTAAATTTGGCTGCTTTTTTAGGCCAATCTCACAGTGCTGCAACAGGAAATGTGGACAGGCTGTTAGGCAGCAACACAGGCCTTTATGAGCTTAGTTATTACCACTGCTGTCCCACTTTTAATAGCCATACGATCCACCCGGCACACAATAGGTTGCGCCTGATAATATCATAACCAAGTATTTACCATGGATCCGTTTAAGATTTCCGAGATAACGCTGAAACACTAGAGCTGCAAATTTGTTAATATCATTAAATGATGTTACCAGTAACTGAAGCTGAGAGAATATGATCCCCTCAAGGCCTCGGTCTGTGGAAATAATTTATAATGTAACAGCTATAAAACATGTACAAGTTATCAGGTTCAAGACCTGTCCCGGTATCTGAAGGCTCCTGTTACACATGGCACTGGCTTCAACACAAGTGGTAAAACAATTAAGGGAAATGGATTTTCCACCGACTGCATGTCAGAAATCAGCCTCCCAAGTCTGTCATAAAAGCTCCAATCAAAGTAAGTACATTTAGAGGTAGTGATGGAACAACTCGTAAAAAGTTATTTGAGCACAAGCCTCTCCTGTACTGTGGTGGTTGTGTTTTTAAAAGCCCTCATAATTTTGTGTGAAATATAAATTACAAAAAAAGGTGTACATGAGAGTCATGCATGTAAACTAAATAAAGATATCTAATATATAGATATATAGATTTATATCTAATATATATATATATATATATATATATATATATATATATATGTGTGTGTGTGTGTGTGTGTGTGTGTGTGTGTGTGTGTGTGTGTGTGTGTGTGTGTCTGTGTCTGTGTGCGCACACACACCTCAGCAGTTTGTATTCATGCCAGAGGAAAGCATTACCGTTAATGCATTGCAATCAGGCAAGGGACAACAGAAATATTTAAAGTAGCGTGAATTAAATGCATATTTACAGTATGCATCATGTGTGATATACAGACACTCTGTTAGAGGTGTCAGTCATGTGTAAAAGATTACTGCAGCAAATGGGGCATAAAAGCCTGGCAGAAGAAGGAAGATGGTCACTGAGGCCGCCATAGTGTTTAGTGGCTCCTTTATTGTATTCACAGTGGTAATGTGATATGTCACAGTGTTGCTAATACACTTCTGTACGCTGTCATCTGGCTGTAATGCTTATCAGGCCTGTGTTGATGATTTGCCCTCTTGTCAGGGCCAATTATGCTTAGATGTGTCATGGTGGCAGCCTGTGCGACCGCTATTACTGGCGTACAAGGATGACGTGAGGCTGTTGCGAGCTGCCTGGCCTCTCTACACCGTCCCAGGTTAGCAGGTGCTGCACTCAATTTTCCCTCCTCTAGGTCTGTGTGGGGCAGGAACATGCTCTTGGGTTAAACCTAACATAGGTTGTTGAAAGAGTGAGAAAATTGGCTGATTTATTGACAGTGTTAATCATATGACTTGATCTGTTGGTTGCCCTTGGCTCCCTCGCAGTGAATATAAATAAAAAGCAAATAGAAACAGGGACATGGATAGAAAAAAAACCTTGTCATTTAAAACATGTATAATGTGTTCAAGACATGTGATCTGTTGTAAATACATGGGGATCAGAATTGAGGTTTAAATGCATGTATACATGGAGATTCCTAATGGAAAGAACTCGTCTCATTTATGACCTTGAAAGGCTCAATAATAACTTCGCTGCAACCATATGCCATGTTCCCTTTTATTTCATGGTTGATAGAAGTTACACCAGCATGTAACATTTGCCTTTGGCTTTGATTGATCAGCCGCTCAATGGTATTCAGTGTGATGCACGTGTTTCAGAAATGTGTTCCACTGTAGGAAAATGCTACCGCAAGACGATATCGCCAGCTATATTAATTCTTGCCACCAGGGCAAGGAGAGAGAACATAAGCTGTCAATTCTATGTTAGAACTATGAAGGTGTTGAATTGCCTTTAGACCGAGATAGTCAATTCCTGGGCTTGGACTTTGTAGTGTTTCCCTTTAAGCTTTGTTTGGTTCAGAAACAAGACAGTTTCCCAAAATAAAACTCCTCTCAGTGACCTTCCCTTTCCACTGAGTAGTGCAAATCCCCATTCCCTCTGCCAACAAGGACTCATTACTCCCTGTTTTAAAGAGAGCTTTCTGGTCCAGGAGGCCTCATTACAGCTGAAAAAGACACCCATGGGACATGCAAGGAAAACAGTGAAGACCCCCCCTTGAGTAATAAGCCTGCAAACTTCTACACAAGACTCAGTGAAGAACTTGCAAACTGTAAAGCGAGCAGCCCCCCCACTGTTCCATAGGAAAGGTGTCTTTGAGGTGTGCAGATTGTATGGCTCAGTAGTCAGGAGAAGTTCCAAATGCTCGCAAACTGATTAGCGCTGCACAACGGTTCAAGACAGCAAAGCAGATACTCTGACACAACTGATGCCTTCACTGTCAAACATTGCAAAGGAGAGCATACTTTGAAGCTTTCCTTTTGGCCAAATGTCACTACTAATGCGCTGCCTCTATCCCTTCAAATAGTCAGAATAAATTAAGAATTGACTCATTAATTCACCTTCATCCGTAATGCAGTTTCCCGGGTACAAACAAAGACGGATAACTTTGATAATAAATACAAATGAAAGACGCACCATCTCCAAGTCTGAATCTACAACAATTGCTGCAACAAGACATTCTAGAAGGAGTTATTTTTAGTCGGTGTCTATTGAATGACCTTGTGGGCAGGACGGAAAACACAGCTGCTCCTTTCTTTGGACAAAAATGTTATCTGAACTAATAAACTTTGGGCAGCAGTTTACTTTAAGAGAAACATTAAGGGACCAAAAAACTCACAATTGGATTTTCCCACAAAGTCTCACAGACGTTTTTGTTTCAATATTGCTGCAAGCTGTGATTCCCACGTGAAAGGCATCAGCGAGCTGCCTCCTCCTGTCACTCACTGCTGAGGAGAGAGAGCCTGGTACGTCTGTGTCACGACCTCACGCTCCAGGCAAGTGTATCCACCCACAACCAACTCCGCAGTGTCAGTTACACAGTCTGGACTTAATCACCAGACTCAGTCCGATGCTTCTACTTTGGGCCACCGAAGAAAAAATAAGCATATATCATGTACGCGCGGTGCGAAGAAGGAAGTTATCAATACCTTGAACGAGCAGAAAGCATCAGATTTTATTTACTCCAGAGAGAGACGAGGAAGCTCCATGTGTCTCACCTGGCTCTTTAACATCAGCATGTATAAGGAGAAGCTGGGTTTTGTGATTTAGAACAAAAAGAAAAACAAACACCGCAAAACTGTTTCAGGTCGTTACTCAGTCTGTCTGCATTTCCGGATGTGATCAGTTTTGGATGACTTCGGTGTTTGCAGAGGTCAGCATTCCCAACAGTTAACACAGTGGCAGATGGCATCTCCGTAAGATTTAGTAACACATGTCAAATGAGGCTCCCTTAAGGGAGTTACCCGGCCCATTTATAGCATCAACTTCAATCTCATCTGTAACAACAGAGAGGTGACAACAGCCTGCGCTCCTCATGCAAATGCAACTTTTCCTCTTAACTCTTGTGTACTGTTATTTTTAGTCTTTGGACTTTAAACTGTTCATATAGTGCTTGTTGTATTCATGATTTCTACCGCACCATATGTCTGCAAATGAACATTGTCCATTATAGTGTATAGCAAATCATTTCTGCCTCATGTTTTGCTGCATATCTCATGACTAGATTAAACCCTGCTTTGCTCTATAAAGGTTTTAGCTTTTGGCCTTTTTAAAAAAAAAAAACGATGTCGAATGAGCACAGAAGCATGTGATGCAGTAATGAATCAGAGTGTGTGCAGTGAATGTGCGTAATGTGTAACCAGCCAGAAATAAAGCAGGATGTTTTACATGCTGCAAAGGTGCAAAGGAGCATCCCTGAAACTGTTGACAAAGCAGTGTATGTAAATTTCTGGGTGCTATGTGCAACACCAGACAAACCAAAACACACAGCCACAGCCACATTCACACATCTGAAACAAATGAGGTGACGTGAAATAACTGCGTGTATTTTAGCATTCTGCAGAAAACAGTGTAACACCCGGCTGTTCTGGAGCCTCCCATTGTGCTGTGCACTGGCTGTAAGCAACCGACTGTGTACGAGCTAAACCCCCCTCACTTCAACAGGTAGCGCGGTGTCATACGGGACTGTTTATTGACAGGCCTTTAAATGCTTAAGTCGTTTTAATTGATCAGCCCTGCAGCTGGCAGGGTGCAGGGGAACTGTAGGGCAGGGGGAACTTAAGAGCCATTAGGCACAAGTGAGTGCACAATCGTTGATGTGAACAGATTATTGTGGCTGGTCAAGCCTTAAAGAACACTGATCGCAGTGATTATCTTTTCACTGGGAGCGCCTGGAGTGCACTGACACTGGCCAAACATTTAGGAAATGTCCGGGATGAAGTGCAGCTGGAGAGCGTCCCTCGCACCAGCTTGGATCAATGTGCCGTGTAAAGGGCTGGCTGTTGACAGAAGGTCACCCTGGATTTCTTACACATATTCACTCACGAGTTGTGAAGCCTTTTATAGGCACAGGTGCTTGTTATTCACTGGACATTCATGGAAAAGTCGATTTTTAAAGTATCTGCACTTCACTATTTTTTCTTAGAGTACTTTGCACTTTTACTCCCTTATTTTCAACTGAAATATCTCTACTTTTCACTTCTTATATCAAACTTGTCCAGGTGACGACATGACGTAGGAACGCTGGGGGGTTTACGTCCGCTGCGTAGTGTGGGCGTGGCGCAGCCGCAGGTTCGCGAGGACCGGACGCTATGGCAACGAAATGGAGGGAAACGAACCGGAGCGTGTGACCGGCAACAGACGATGGAGACGCGGAGGCTGCGGACAGGCCCGACGACAGTAAGTCTGGGCCGCACACCTGCCGCACAATACGCTCACCTGAAACACGTTCGGCCACTCAAACGTTCCCGACAGTTGTTGTAGCGTAGAATCGGTAACGTGACGCTCAAACCAGATGAACCAGTGACAAAACTACGTCACGTTTGGAGAGCAAACGAGCCCCTGACCTGCTCCATTGCAACGATAAATACCTGAGTGGTGGGTACCACTGAGCCGTTTCTAAAACGATCTACAGATCAAGTGTAACAAATCAAAACAACCTGCTATTCTGTTATTTCACAACATGCAGCCAAAATAAACACCAACAATATGACCTGTTCAGTGATGGAAGCGAGGGAGGTGGTGATCCAGAGAGGGCCGGTCTGTGCCGCTAGCTCAAAGGCTGAAAGTGAATCCCACTCTGGCCTCGGTGCAGGACGTTTCCCATTTATTGTCTTATTTTGAAAGAGCATATTGATGTTGTTGGCTTGAGAGGCATTTCTTTCTTTTTCCCTCTGTACTGGCAATGAAGGTTATCAGGAAAACGATCGACTTTTGTGTGCCAAGAGATTCTTTCTTTCAGCCGATTCATCCAAGAAGGCTCTTTGTATCGATAACTTTTTTACTTTATGTACATTTCAGCACCTGCACTGTTTCGCTCTTACTTGAGTAGGCAATTGTTCTATCTGAATTAGCAACAAATAGACTTGTCAGCTGCAGCCGACTGGAAATTCAGCATCTCCGTTTTGTATTACAGGCGTGGTTTTGGCTTGTGAAAAGAGTTGGAGAAAGAAAGTTACGTACATACATGAAGAGCATACAAAGTTCGATTCATCAGCATATATACATATATATACATATTATGCCCTTTGTCTATGATTAGAAAGCTAAACACACAGTTACTAATCAGTTCAAGTCAAGAAATACCAACAATGTGTAAAAACACATGAGGACTCCTACATTCTGTCATCCTGGAATTAGTAAAAGTCTCACAGCCTATACATCAGCCACAAGCTAAATTAATGAAGGACAAGTCCCAAATAATAATAGTACATGTTGCTTTTACTGTACATATAAATCCCCAAGTCTAAATTCTTCAATAGACTCGCCGTGAGTTATTTCTGTAATAAAACCAGCTTTTTGTTTGCTGTGCTGTCAGACTTTTTGTTTATCAATACACATGGCAAATTCTGTTTGAGTGACAGAACATTGCAAAATGCCAAAGTTGGAGAGAGCTTTCAAGTGGAGGGAAATTGAGTATGCAAGACTGACACTGACTGATTTAGCAAATGTCAAGCAGTTATCTTGAGCAACAAGAGCCACAATCATAATCGGAGAGGCTCACTTTCAAGTAGCTGTTGAAAGAGGAGATATTTTGAAAAAAAAAAAAAAAAGGGAAGAAAATGTTTCATCTACTTTCCTGTTCTGCTCGAGTCCATAATTCTGAAGATTTCTGCACTTCTGTTTTCATAATGATAGATATAACCTTGATATTCCAGATTCCTTGAATCACATGACTGAGAAAAATATCTGTACAAACTTTGGATGCCGCCAAGAAAAATGTGCACAACAACATTCTCGGTGTATTTGAGCTGTCACCGAGTTGTCAGAGTACAGTGATGCTGACAATTGATTCATGTGCAAATGTCTCCGCTCCCCGGATGGCAGTCAGAGTATATAAAACTCACTTTTCCCTCTGCGAGAATGACAGGATGCAGTGAGTCAAGACAACAAAGCTGTCACAAACAGCTGTCTGCACTGACAATTATCAGATTTATTTATTGACAATGATCGGGCAGAACCACTTCATAAAAAGCATCGTCTGAAGACAGGGACATCCTCTCCTGTTAGACAGGATGGACAACTATGATAATACACCACACACTTACACTGATGGGATGTTGTCAATCAGCCCAGCTTTGAAAGGCTATAGACTGATGGCTGAAAAATTCTTTGAGGCACTCGTTCATTACCTTTCACCAGCCTCTAAGTGGGGAGAGCTCCCAGACAAGTCAACGTGAAGTGCCTCGCGTTGAACTCGGTCACGGAAAAAAAATAATGTCCAACTAAGTGAATCCAGTAAAAACATTGCCTCAGTAATGAAGATCTACTGTGTTAAGCCCATAATGATCAAAAGGCTAACAGCATTACAGACCCAAACTCACCTCGGTGTCGTACAGGCTCTCTGAGGACAGCTATACATGCATCTCAAAAAGCGCAGAGTGTAGGCCGCCACCCTTGAGTGGCTTATGTACTTCTGGTCACAAATGCAGTGCCCTGCGGTTAATTTAATGATCTCTCCATCCAAAACCCCCTCTGAAAGGTGAGAGTAATAACACTTGTAGCCCCGCTTGTTTGGTGGAGAGCGGCGGGTGCGTGTGACTCGGCTGTGGGGGACGACGTGTTAATCCGAGCAGCCCGATAGCACTCACCTCTATCCAGAGGCAATGGCCCTTCATGTCTCATCATTTCTTTGCTGTGCCCCACTGCTACCCATTACATAAAGAGGGTTCACTGTTTGTTCACTGCTGTAAGTGTCAGGCCCATCTGAAGAAGTTCATTTGTATTAGTGGATGCACACAGCATGCTCTGGCACTCCTTCCTTATGGGATGGATGTATACTGAGAGCCACCAGCTGATTTGGGTAACAAGGTTTTCCAGAGAGCAAATATTTGGCTTGAGAGGGCTCTCGAGTGGCGTGGAATAAGAAATATGTAATGACTTGTGTGCTGTTGGATTTTGGCTTCGTGTCACATTATCATTATCGGCAAATCCCACTTGTTTGGTTAAACTTTGTATAAAATCCTGCAATGCACATTTCTATAAAACTGCAGAATACAGGTATCCGTAAACTGCCGTGCATTCTTCAAAACGATGATATATAAAAGACATTGTATGTTGTTTTTGCTAATCAAGGTACCACTCCCTTGATAATTTTGCTCTCATTTGCCATCTGTTCCTTGAAATGCAGTACAAATACTACTAAAATTAGAGGTCAGATTATTCAAATTATTATCATCATTTTCCGGCCCAGACTGGATACTAGTCAAACAACGTGGAACAAAGACAGACATGTGAGATTTAATTTCATTATTCAAATCAGAGAGCTGCAGTATACCTGACATTATTGCTGCTCTCCCCCGGAAACCTTTTTTTTTTCTCCCTCCCGACACACGGTGCAATCATTACCGAGAAGACTGAGAACACCTGCGCATAGCGACCAAATACCAAATAATTTATGCTAAGAGATTTGCTCTTCAAAAGCAGAGGTAGTTAAAGCATTTATTTGTAAATGTCTGACATATATTACAGTTTGTGAAGGCTGAGGTTTTTTTTTTTTGAGTAAATGTCAGGAGTGAACATCAGATATCATGTCAGCCCCCTTGGAAGCCATTTAGCCCCAGTGCATACAGTATCTTTGATGGCGCTGCTTTCACACGGAGTGACAGATCACTCAACACAGGGGCGAAACTTTCTTAATATTTCGCCAGACCTCCTGCTCAGCTTGAGTGCACGAGAGAGGTCTAAGTGGTCCGAGAGGAAGCCGCGATGCTTTGAAGCCCACGTGAGAACAGAGAGGAAGTTGCCATATAGGCCATTTAGCATGTGAATAATCTCGGGTGCTTGGAATGCAAATTTTTTTATCGCGTGGAAAGTCTAACTGACATTTTTAATGCATATTCCTAGATCACAAGCGGTTGATCCATCCTTACTGTCAAGCACATATTCATCTTCACGCCACTGTTTCAAATCTTTCTGTTCCAACATTCACAGACTGAGAGGAGAAGAGCTTTTCTTCAACTTGTTAATTTTCATCTCACACTTGCATTCTGTCAAGGCAGAATTTGTAATTACCGTCATCATGACACACACTGTATTTCTCTGAAACACCGCGACTTTAAAGGAGACACAGTCAAAAAACGGATTTCATACTTATACCTACTTGATGGATTGTGCGAGTTTAAGCTTCGCAGCGGTGGGTGGTCCCTCTAAATCCTCTTGAAATTCGTTGTGAGCAAGTAAACTTTTTAGATTCTTTTCTGACCTTTGTCCTGTATTAAAGTACTTTAAGGAAATTACTCACTGCCACTTCCACTGTATACTTTTGAAATTCTTCTCATGTTACTAGTTGAAAGTGAAAAGAGACATTTTTTCCACTCTGTCACTCTGTGTAATATATTAGTATTCAGCTAATCATAGTTTTAAAGGTTTTTTTTGCTCAGAAATTAGAAGAATTCTTAAATACACCGAGCCACTTTGGAGAACTAGTGTTGTTTGCTGCTGTACGGCTGCTATATCTATAAGCCTCGACGCTGTGATAGTGAGCCATCACGCTTTCTTCCTGTGACATTTCAAAATGTCTCAGGTGAAAATGTGCCGTTGTTGGAACGGTGAAATTCCCTCTTACACACATCTTGCATTCCTCCATCTATCAGCTCATGGGGATTGTCATTGATGGCAAAATCAGTGCAACTCAGGGTGACTTTGTGACTTCTGAGGTTTGCCTTTCCAAGTCAGAGGCCTTTCTTTGCTCCCACAGTCAGGAGCACAGCACTGAGAATCTGGACTTGACAACTCTTTACTTTATTCTAAAGTCATGAAGTAGTTTCACTGGTTTTTCTGATGTTTCGCCAAAAAAATGTGAGTCTGAAGTTGGACAAATAACTTCTCCCTTACTTTTAACTGTCTTTTTCTATTCCAATGAAAATGAATAATCCACTCAATAAGTTCAATTGAAATTACAACTAAATTTAAAACGAAATGTTTGAGGAGTTGAGAACAACATAAATTCAGGGTCTTGCACAACATCCTCTTTAAACAAGAGTCCAGTGAAATAGTGACGTTACGTTAATAGCTAAAAGTGAGATTAAAGTCACACTTCGAGGGTTAACTTGCAACCTGGACAGTGAGACAGCAGTTTGACAACAGACTGAGTAAAAATTTGGCATGGCCATTAAACTATGAATAATCTGACTGTGTATGTTTCCTAATGTCATGAGAGAAATCAGTTACAAGCATACAATGGCATTACAGTAAAGTGTCACCATACAGGCTAATGTGTCAAACAGTAAATGTTTGTTCAATATGCCAATAAAGAAAAAACAAACATCTTTTTTTATAGCTGTTTTATCTTTGTTAACAAACCAAAAGCACAGTCGCTCACCACACCAAAGAAAGTTTCGAGTGGCAGTGAGGGGACTTGGCACATCTACCACACTGCACTTCAGTGACTTTCGTCTACAGCTGTATGGATTGGTAAACAAATCATTCTCAAATTATGCCAGGATGGCTCATTTTCTTATTGAGTCCCAGGTGCCGCTATTTTAATCATTACCTAATTGTCTGGCTGCTCTATCGACAGCATAGAGGCCTCCCACTCTGATTCTGCTGACAGTGGCAGGGCCTCCAAGATCTGGGTTAACCTTTCGATGTCCATTGACGCTCCACAGGCTGATGATGATTGATCGAGGTGGCCCTTGCTGTTAGATAATACCTAATCAGCGTTCGGAGTAATTTGTGTAAATGAGACCTCATTATTGATGGTAGGCAACTTTAGGAGCTTTCGTGCACGCTGATTCTAAACACGGATTGGATCAGCAATAAAACTTTGCTTTTTAGCCTCCTGCATCTCCTGCCTGAGATTGAGGGCAGGCGGGCTGGTTGAACTGTTCAATGGGAGATAAGTGGGAGAAGATGAGTTGACGGCGCGCACGTGGAGAATGAAAATAAACCGCCTGCTATACTGTAGACCTCCAACAATGCTGTGATGGTGTGACTATTCTTACTGCTCTAGACAATAATTGCAATGCAGTCATTAGATAAATAATGCTCTGCGCTGTCTGGAGGTTTATTTTTTCCCCCCCGCCTTTTCCATTTATATGTTTCCATAACTTAGATTTGTTCCATATTATCTTAATTGAGCAATCTGTGATGAACCAGGGAAAATAATTTTTTTTTCTTTGCATAAGATGACTTACTCTCAGAAACCATTCTGTCAGCACCTTGGCGGAGTAAGTCCATGCAGGGTATTAAAATGATAATGGAGCGTGTGGGTGCTTGACAAGCTGGCTATCGCAGAGATTATGAAAAGTAACCATTATATTCAGCTCTTTACAAATTTCATCCCGGATGGAAATGACTGCCAAAAGACGGACAAAAGTCAGCATCTGGACAGCTGTCTCCATGGATAATAAGCCCACATTAGATATAGACCAATGTAATCATATAAGGTACCAGCAATTATGTTTTGATAAAAACATCTGTCCTGTCATCTGGTTGATGTGGCCCCGTTCAATTATTAGGTGATGGTGGCAGCGGCGTTTTAACATCAAAGTGAGCACTTTAGGTGCTGCTGCTTCTCAGATGTTGATGTTGGAGGATGGATGGTTGCCCCAAGGACATGGCCCAGTCCTGGCCCCTGCAAAATGGAGCGCTGCCCCGCCACACAAGGCCCGGGCTTTGACATGACGACACCCGGCCTTGATGATGATTGATCATGTTGTTTTCTTCATTACTTTAAACCCAATCAGTGCTTGCTGTAATTTGAGTAATGATGGCTCATTATTGGCAGTCACCGAGTTTAAGGGCTTCTTTATTTTACCCCACCAGCGGACCCTTTGGGACAGCATTAAAGGATCAATGATTTTCCTCTTTCTGCATACACATAGGCATCTTGCAAATCCTATTTCAACAGTGAAGTTCAAATGAAAGGCCTGTAATGGAGACTGAGGATGGCTTTGTCCTTTAACCACACTTAGAGAAAGGAGCCCGTACAGCTTTGAAACTTCAACTTCTAAATATCATGAAAATAATTCACTTACGGCATCGAAAACGAGAGGCCGGGGGGCCGTCGCAATGTCTGTGATCATTTTCCCCTTGATTTGATCAATATATTATAAAGGAGATAAAACGGCTCTCACAAACCAGAAGAGAAAGGCCGATACTTTTTTAAAAAAAAAATCCCATTTCAGTGTAATTAGAGTAAAAAGACACTCGCTACATATAGAAACACAAATTTTCATGTAGTATTAGGTTCTTTAACTCAGGGCTGATAATGAGCATCTCATTAAGCACATAGCTTTTCAGTTGTTATTATTATGATCACTGCTGCCGATGTATTTATTTTTATTATTTCATTTACTTACAGACTCATGCATTCATACTGTTATCTATGGGATGGATAGATGATGGATAGGTGGATGAACTAGAACGTGACTGATCAAAGCGGAGTAAAAAAAAAAAGATTAAAGATGCAGATTTAACAATTATGTGTTTGATAAAAACATTTTGCTCAAAGAGCTTTATGTGTGTGTTTTTTTTAAACTCTCGTTGGATGCTCACAAGCTCTGACACACATTTTGTATCTGTGGCAATCGGTTATTGATCCCAACCATACAAATGCATCAATGAAAGACAACCAATCAAACAGTGCCGTTATTAGAAGGGATGTGCAAAAAATGAAATATGACAGTTTAATTAAAATAGGTGCGCTGATTACAAAGTGAAATGACTCCGAGCTGTGATGGAGACAGACATCTGAATATCAGCCCTGTTAGTATTCACAGAGAGGGAAAAAAGGTAAATTACCATTTCTAAAGCCGGGAGCTGCCGACCAGACGAACACCGTCCCTATCAGCACTATATGGTGGTGTGTGTGAATGAAATTGTTTCAGCAGTAGATTGGTATCATATACACTTAAATGAAGAAAACCAAGGCGATATGACCTTTATAATAAGTACTGTGCAGGTGCTTAACAAAACAATCACAGCAAAGTGCATCCCCAATTTTTCTCGATACCAACAATCAATCATCGGCCCAAAGATGGGACATAGCAATAAAGGCACCTGCAGAACCATTAATGAGCCTTTCTAGAGCAGAGAGACGCAGATGCTGAGAGAGACCCAAGCAAAGGGAATTGTAAAGAAAAGGTCATGCCACAACTTTACACAGTCCGATCAGAATCAATACAAAATTTGGAGATAGAATATCAGCAATCCTCCAGGAATCAGCGGCGGATGGGGTGATTAATCATGCTCGCACTTTATTATTACCCATGTTACCCTTAAGGTCACAGCGTGAGCGTGTGACAATTTCCCGGCATGTCGGAGAATAAATATTGAAATCAAGAGGGTATAGTCGATAACTATTTCTGTATCTTGCTTCTATAAAGTGCTGCTCCCTGCTTTGATGCCACCACAATGACCTGACTATCACACACAGGAAATTCACTGCATAAAAGAATGCTGTGAGACACATGAAAGAATCCACAGCAGTGAAGTCTGTAACAATTCTTGTTTGTAGCCTTGACAATGTTGATCCTGTGAGGCACTAATGCCCTGAATTAGAGCAGATGAATGGGCCACTCTGGTGGTCATGACAGGGTTTCACTAGCCATCTAGTCTTTCCCTTTTCATCTTATTCCCTTTGGTGGATCCCAGGTCCAAATGTTGTCCCCTTTCTTCTGGTCTCAATTTCTGTTCATCAAAAGAAAGGTGAACATATGTCCAAATCCGGTGGCCCCGGCCCCCAACATACTGTGTCATTACGGCTAAAATGGGAGGGTTTTGTTGCAAAAACACACACACACACACACACACACACACACACACACACACACACACACACACACACACACACACACACACA